>APFE030795283.1:0-22020 GCA_000404065.3 Pinus taeda
GCTGGCAGCATTGTCCGCGTGTCCTGAACATAATAAAAAAATTAAAGTGTTCTAATTTAACATAACGATGTTTGCACTTATGGTCCCTATAATCATATAACTTCGTCCCTTCTGAATCGAACATTGTTTTTTTTGAGGTAACTGCTACGCTGAAACTTCCCCTTCAATCCTACTCGTACTCGCAAAAGAGCGCCATTGGCATCTTATTACTTTAGTCGCTTTACAATTATAAAGCAATTATTCCGCTTTTGTAGTGGGCCTGCCTCTGCTCACTGAACTATACACTATGTTATTTATTTGTTAATATGTTAAGTAGTATATATTACTTTTTAAATTTATACTACTTCTCACTCTACTATAAATAATACAATATATATCCCATAGATAACATATAACATAAACAACACAATATATATTAATACACAATAAGATATACTATACATTACACAATATATATTAATAGCGGTGGTTCCATCGCTCACCAATAATACTGATGTGCTAATACTTTCACTTAAAATTTACTCTTGCTTGTGCTCGCAAGGGGGCGCAATTAGCATAGTGGGAGACCATCCATTTTTCATGCTATTTAAAATACATTAAACTCTATCTAACAGGTTCAACATTAATCACTTTACAACTACAAAGCAATTCCTGAACTCAATGATTTGATATCAGATCCCACAATACTGACGGTTCCCTCACAGGCGGTGGCTCCATCAGTCACCAGCATTTGCAGTTAGACGAAACGAGTAGGTTAACGAGGTTTTGGGTATAAATTTAACCCTCCTATCCCTCTCAGGTAACCAAGTGAAGATATGGATAAAAGTGACCTATGAAGATACGGATACGTTAGCGTCCTATGCAGTTTTGATAATTTGAAGATATGGATACGGCGAAAAACTGAAAAACCACAGGTATGTAGCGTGTACATAACACCGAATCATTTTGGTTTGGAGTATGAAGTCATATTATTAACAGTTCGTCTTTACCAACTAAGAGATCAAGTAAAATTGGAAATATACATATACACATTTACCGATTATGATAATTTATTTTAAGTAATTAAATTTATACACAATAATTTAATTAGATACATAAGTTTCAAGAATTTATAAAGAAAGCTAAACCAGCCGTAGTACCATATTTTGTATACTTTGTAGTCTAATTGTAGATATCGAAGCAAATAACAAAAGACAAAACTATATTGAAGGAATTTATTATTCTTAGCTGCGTTTTTTGTGCCATTGATTCTGTGTTTGTGTTACATCAGTGCCCATTGGAGTTTAAATAAATAAATACAGAGATAGATGTGGACGTGTGCGCGTTGTTTATTCCTGGTTTACTGCTTTTGGGTATCCCCAGATTCATATGAGTAATGTGGGCGTTGCTCATACCCGGTTTCTTGTATTTGGTTACCATTCAGATTCCGCGAGATTCTTTCCTATGGGAGTGCGTATATGTACCCTGCTACAGAGGCTTAGTCAAATCATTGTTCTAACGCTCTAGGAAGCCTTCCTGCTTCTGTAGCAGTGATTGAAGAAGGGGTTTAAACTTTATAGGAAGGGTTTATTTTGCCAGAGTAGGATGTTCTAGTGATTTTGTGTAGTGTTTTGCGGAGAAAAAATTAGTGCCTGTGAGCGACTTTCGGCGGTGGAATTGAAGGATGTGTTTTATTCTTGTTGGTGTATTGGTATTGGATTAGATTGATATTGGAGAAGGTTTTCTGTCATTTTTCTCATTGTCACTGTTGCTGATCAGGCACAAGCTTGTGGAGTTCTGCGCCTTGTTAACCAGAAGTTTTGAAAATAGCAGTTTGAAGTGAGGGAGTGGTCAGGAGCTTCGTGTAGTTTTGATCCTAGTTTCGCAGCAATTTTGTATTATAAAAGACCCATTGCAGGTTCATCGTAGGACCAATATATGCATCACTAGGCCCAGAGAGGCTTAGTCCAGGGTTTTAGTGTGAGGTGCTCTTCATTGTGGTATAGGTGTCACAAGTTTCAAGGAGTCCTACTCTTTTTGCGAAAGAGTTTACCCGAAGTCATAGGGGATTGTGGATGAAGACTGGCGTACAAGGAGTTTCTGGGTGTGAACACCATTCATTGTAGAGTCTGTGTTTAAGCACAAGGGTTGAAGGGTGAGTCCTCATTACCATCCGGGAAAAGAGGAGAGGAGAGAACCGAAGATGTGTTACGTGGCGCCTGATTACATATCCGATTCATCACGCACCAGAGACTGCCCCGAAGACAACCACAAGTTCTGCAATGACCCTGGGATCTTCACAGGTTTCAGTTCAAAGGGGTCCTCAGATTCAGATGGGGCCAAAAGCCCAACTTCTCCACTGGACATCAAGACATTTTCGGGATCACTGATTTTCATGAAAACGGCTTAGATATCCAGTCCAGTTCTCCCAAGCAGCACAGCGACACAATACCGATTGGTTCTCCTCATCGATTTACAAAGAGCCACACATGTGTTATCTCCCGTGGTTCAAACTCGAGCACAAATAACTTGTATACTCGTACCGGTACGGAGTGTGAAATTGTGCAATACCCAGTTCGAAATCAAAATGCACTGGGAATACGGGATGTCGCATCGCCACCTCGGAGCTATTCAAATGTTCTAGTGTTTTCCGTTGGCTATTTTCTCAGCGCTTGCTGTCTCTGCAAACGGCAATGGGAAGGACATCTACATGTACAGGTCCGTTATAATTATAATACAAGGATTTAAATCTGTGAGAATTAAATTGAATGGATTATAATTTCCTTTTTTTCGGAGCTAGCCTCATTCTGTGTTTGCTGATTATTGCAGAGGTGACAAAGCATTCTGCAGCGTGGAATGCCGGTACCAACAGATTTTGATGGATGACGGAATGCCGTTAACGACGGATTTTGATGATCTTTATGGATGACCAAATGGAAACATTTGCGGTTTCCCCTCCATCTTCGTGGACCTTAGTCGACTGCTGCTTCATAAGATCAAAGGCATGAGAACTGTACATCATCATCAGAGCAAAAAAAGGCGTTTCAATATATTTCTTGGTTGCATCAGAGGAACTGTATATCTTGTGAGCCTGTGTAAACCGATTGTATATATCGGAGTGAAATATTTTATTTGCATCCCTAAGTTTTTTTGGCTTATCTCCCTATAGCACATGGCGGTCATAGTTTTTCATTTTTTGGTTTATCTCCCTTTAGCACATGGCGGTTAACTTGTTGGGATGAAATTTGGAGGGCACTGATCAAACACGGATGACTACGCAATGAGTTGGTACAAAAGAAAAAGGGTTTACATTCTTCGCAAACAATGCATAATTTTGTCTCTTTATACTTAATGCTTGAATATAGGGGAAGTTATCTTAATAAATATGTAGAAGTGTACCACCACTATGCTTATGGGATTAAAATATGGACTTGTAGATTAATTACTAAGATCTGCTTTCAACAAAAAAAAAATTAAAAATTAATGATGGTTGAGTCACTATTTTTCAAAAGCTAATGATGGTTGAGTAACTATTTTTCAAAAGCTAAGAGTTGAGTTCTCAATGTTTGAATTAGTTAAACAAGAGCTTGTTGGAAAGTTGGAAGTGTAAAGAACATGTTGGGATTAGTTTCTATGTCTAAATTATAAATATAATTTTGAAAAATTAAAAGAACAAGTATGAGTATGAGCATTGTGTTTATCACTAAATTATTTCTAAAATGATTTATAAAAAAGAATCCTAGAATATCTAAATTATGAAGGAAAGATGAATTCTTACATACTTTCAAATTGGTTAACATGGAGGAAAAACATCCATCAAGTAGTTGTACAAATGATGGGAAGATTATAAATGGAGAAAATCACCTCAAGAAAAGTAACATTTTTGGGGCTTTTGTTGAAGAAGAATTTGCCTTTCCTAATGATTTTACGAATCTGCGTGCTAAAGAAGAGTTTACCTTTCCCAATGATTTTATGAATCCGTGTGCTCAACATTCCTTATAATATATGCTTCTACATTTGTCTTTCCATTAGATTTTTCGTGGTTTCTCAACTATAGGAAGGTCTAAGTCAAATAATGTCTTATCATTTCTTCCAAGCACTTCATATAATATTTCAAGTGTAAGGAGCAAGATCCATGTTTGTAATAAAGAAAATGCAATTTAATTATAGATTATCTTATTGTTATTTAGGAGGTTATTTCAATTTTTAGGCCATGTTAAACTTGTCACATTAGAATATTATTGTTAATTTCGTCAACAAAGAGTTATTCAAGTTTCATGTTGCAAGTATGAATTTGTATGGTGACATATAATTGGATTCTTGAGAAGTTGAAGCTTTACAAACTCGTTCAACTCTAATATGTGCAATCCTTTAAAGTTATTGGATGACATGTTCATATTTTAATTTTTATTTCATCTTGCAAAGTGGTAGTTGATTTTGGATTCACATAATTATAAAGAGAAAAGTAAAATACCTATTGAAGGAAGACCCTAGTACATTAAATCTTCATTTTTCATATTCATTTCTTGAGTGTTTAGTGAGTAAATATGTTGTATGCGAGCTTTGTCTGAGGATATGTTGGGATTTTCTATTTAGAACTAACCCATTGCATTCATCTATGACCTAATAAGAATCTTTCACATATCAAAAGAGAAGTACCACCTCTCTAAAAATGAAAAAGAGATCTTGATAAGTTCTTTGAGAATTCCCTAGGAAGATGAATTTTGTCGCTGATAGGAAAATAGATCAATATTTTTGGTGACCATACTAAGGACACAATTCATTTTCAACAAATCTAGTACTTTATTTTAATGATTAGAAATTATTGGGAAACTAGAATATCTCTGGTTCATTTCTTTTTTATAATTTTTGGTAGACTTCCAGCAATGTAATTAAAGATTGAGTAGGTTCTTCACAAACTACGCAAAATTTCGTGACTCATTATTCTTAATACATAAACAATTTGAGGGAGATTATCTTTATAAATATGTTGAAGTGTATTATCACTATGCTAATGGGGTTAAAAGACATACCTGTATACAAATGGGCTAAGATCCACCTTCAACAAAAATCAACAATTGGTGAGTCATATCTTCCAAAGGCCGTAATTTAAGTTCTTGATGTCTGAATTAGGAAAACAAAATCTCATTAGAAAGAGGAAACATGAAGATTATGTTGGGAGTGGTTTCCATGGATACACTTATAGATATCATTTCACAAATTAAAAGAGTAGTCGTGACCATTTTGGGCCTATCACTACATTTTTTTGAAAATGATTTATAGAAATCTAGAATAGTTGAAATCGGAACCAATGTAGAGGATACATTTCTACTTCATATTTTCAAAATAAAACTTCATTTAGTTAACACAAAAAGGAAAAAACTAAATGCCAAGTAGTTATAATGATCAAGAGAATATTATAAAGGGATAAAATCATGTTAAAAAGGAATGATGGCTTTTGGAACTTTTGATGAAGAGGAGTTTTCTTTCCTAGAGATTTTTTGAATTGGCCTACTCAACTTTCCATCTTATGTATTCTTCTACATTTTTCCTTCCATCATATTTTCTATGTTTGTTGAAGTACATTAAAATATAACTCTGATTATGTCTTCTCATTTCTATCGAGCACTTCATATCGTATCTTAGGTCTAGGGAGCAAGATCCCTACTTGTAATGAAACAAATGTAGTTTAATTAAAATTTATGTAATTGTCATCTTGGAGGCTATTTCGGTTTTTAGACAACGTTAAATTTGTTACGTTGGGATGTTATTGTTAATTCCTCCCATAAAGAGTTATTCAAGTTTCATGTTGCAAGCATGAGCTTGTATGGTAATGTATGGTTGGATTCTTGTGCAATTGAATCTTTACAAGTTCACTTGATTCTAATGAATGCAGTACATTAAAGTTTTTTGAAGACCTACCCATATTTTTATTTCATGTTGCAAATTATAGATAATTATAGACTCACATTATTTTAAAGAGAAAGGAAAAATATTTGTTAAAGGTAGACCCTAGTACATATACTATCTATTTTTCATATTCATTTCTTGAATTATTAATCAGTAAATATGTCGTATGAGAGCTTTGTTGGAAGATTTTTGGGGTTTTTTATTTAGCACTCACCCATTGGATTCATCTAAAACCATAATGAGAATATTCTACATATCAAAAGAGGAGTACCCACCTCTCTAAAAATAAAGAGGGGACCTTGATATGTTCTTTGAGATTTCCCTAGGATGTTGACTCTTGTCATTAACATGAAAAAAGATCAACAACAATATATATGAATTTCACTCTTTTCATGACATTATTAACGGGAATCAACCCAAAATTCATTATGTAGCATTCTAATTTTTTATATGTATTTTTATATAAACACTCTTGAAAAATGGAAAAGAGGGAAATGAGTGAATTGAGATTTCGTTGAGGTTTGATTTGTTTCTTTAGATGCATGTTCATATTTATGTATATAATTCATTTGTTGGATCGTTATTTGAAACACTACCCTTAATGACATGAAATAAGCAAATTCACTTTGATCTCATTTTGTTTTTGGGTTGTTTATTTGATTTGCAATTGATGATGTGTAATAAGTTCTAGATTTTCTTATTTCAACAAAGTAAATGGTAGATGTTTTTCATTTAAAATGTTAGTATAAGTAAAGTTTTTCAACAACCTAATATATAAAATTTTGGTGTATAGGTACTACCAAGTAACCTCAACATCATTGTCATTCCTTGTGTTTTCTTTGCCTTAGCATAACTTTTTGGTTTTCAAGTGTCACAAGTGTGGTTTGGCCTATGATTGTTCCTTGTGTAAATGTTTGATTTCATTTATCCTAGTACACAGTTGTTAATCTTGTATAATTACACATAGTCCATGGAACACTTGTTTATGCTTGTAGTTGGTATGGATTTCCATATTATAAGGTTTTTAGTATGAGTATGAGGCATGAGATCCAAAAGAATTTTCCATAACGCAATTTAAAGTTTCTCAAGAAGCCACACATTCCATGGATCCTTTCATAATCTAATCAAAGATAGTGGTGCCTCTTTGGGAAACCAATCATCGCTAAACCCTCTAATATTCTTAAACACCATAACCAATTGCTTATGACCTTTATAGCCATAAATAATGTTGACTTTGACTCCCTTAAGTTAAATGATCTTTACAATGCATAATTGTTATGAAAATATCAAGTATGTTTGTTGGTTTCCTTTATCATGAATACACAATCCATTTTGAGGTAAATCCAACTAGATACATTTCAAGTAACTGAGATTGTGATTATATGCAAACTTTGCCCCTATAGTGGTCAATTATTACTTATATGGCCTGAAATATTCCATATTGTTAAGAACCTAACATTGGTTTACAAACCAAATGGTTAAAAGGAGGATGATAATCAAATAATTTTTTTTATACTAAAATAGGTATGTGCTTCAAGTCTTGGAAATGTCATTCAAATACAATTAAATGCTCTTCGGTAATCACTTATATTTGATTCTTTCACTTAATTCCATTGACTAATTACTTTGGAATATGTTTTTAGTTCACTTTTCATGTTTCAAAGTAGGAGTCTACATAATTTTTTTTTAAATAGGTCAATGAAATGTCAAGTATTTTAAGTATTATGTGAACACAATCTTAACATGGCTGTTCCTTCATTTGATTTATTAATAGAGATGAAAAGAAGCCTTGATGTTGAATATTCTGTAAAACAAATGAGAGAAATTCATGCATAGGTATGAATCATATTTAAACTTGGGGCCAAAGAATATAAGAATTGTCTATATGTGAATGAAATACATATTTGAAGTTTGCATGGAAGATATATAAACACACACACACACACACACACACACACACAAACGCAATTGAGGAGTACATCTGGGATCTTGGGATAGATATCCAATGTGATAACCATCTTCCTAAATTCAGTGGTGTATTGTTGCACACTTTACCCCTACCTTTGCTTGAAGTAATGCCAATAGATTCATTAATCCTCTACATACCCAATAGGGTAGAACTAGGACATAATGAGCGTTTTGAAATCCTCCTACTTAGTTACTAGTGTATCACCTTCCATCCTTAGTGTCTCCATGTTACTTTCCCACTAGGTTAATGCATTTCCCTCTAATTTTAGTCTAGAAAGTGAAATCTTTAACTCTTCTTCTTTATGGTGGAAGCTAAAATAGACATCTAACTATTAATATTCAACTTTATTGCATCCATTTTCACTTCTAATTTAAATAAGTATTGTGATGGGGTAATGGCATTGGAATGTGGTTTTTATTTCTTGGGCTCTTTCCTATACTCCTTTGTACTCCTTTTATAGGTCTACATTTTCTCTCAATTTCCCATTTGATCTAATATTTGAATTAGAGCTTGTAGTGTAGTGCACTTAGGAGGGAAATATGATGGTACCTAGGAAGGTACCTAAGGGTAATGATAGTAGAATATTTGAGGCCATTTTATGTGAGGTGCACTATGTCTAGAGTATTATTAAATAAGGCCCATTGTGATAGTTGGGCAGTGAATAAATGTAATGGGATGTCATTAAAGAAGGTCCATTAGGTAGTTAAGAGTTTGTCATTATTAGAGATCTCTTAATAATTGTAAACAAGGATGGTGAAGTCCTTAGATATGAATATAATAGTGTTGTAACTGAGCTTAGCTCATTAGGAGGTTGCCCCCTTGAAGAGGAAGTGAACAGGAGTGGGTTCCTTCTATAAAAGGATCAATTATAAGGTGTTGCCCTACCTTATGGGTTTGATAATTATAAAGTGTGGAATGTTTTTATTATAATTATGGATATTTGGGATTTTATTTTATACTGATATCTTGGGTATTTCACAATTGGTATCTGAGACATTTCATTGTCCATTGAAACAAGGCAATTTTTCCCCTTTTGTGGTTTTTTTAATGAAAAAAATGAGGGCAACAACATTTAAATAACTTATTGTATATTTTGGCACTAAATTTGACAATCTATAGATCATAATTCCTCATGAAAAATAAATTTAGATTTAAAAAATAAATCAGCTAAATTGGAGTTTAGGATGCCACAATATCACTAATTTAAAACCAATTATTTTAAGGGCTTTTTGTTATCGCTATTTAGATGATAGCATTCAAAAGTTTGGATAGGGGCCTTCATTGCCATTAGAATAGAACCATTATAAAGAGGATTTTTAGCCATTTAATTTGATGCATGATATGCTATACTTTCAATCAATATTGAGTATGCTAAATATTTCAAGTTTCACCCTCTAACCTTTATGGGCATGGAGGTGTTAAGGTGATTAAAAAGAATCACTAGTATTGGCCTTATAGACTCAAAGAGATGCAAGTAATGATAGATAAATCGTAGGGGGGTTTCTTTCTTAGGCCCACATACAATAACATCAAGAAAGAATATAACAAAGAATGATATTCCTAGTACATTCGCAAGGATGCTTGGAACTCTTGGTATTTAGATAGTTGTAATTTTTTGGATAAAAATTACTTTTCTCTTTTATTTGATGACTCTACATTGCATTATGTAGATCTTATCATTGAGGGACATGTGTAGTTGGTTTGGGATATGAGTTTTGAACTTGCTTATTCCACAATAGTAGTGTTTTATGTGGATGACTTTTTCAATATGGTTAGATCTATGTGGTCAAAGCAGACAGTTGGGGAACCACTTTTAGCCAACTATAGAGTTCAATTATCTTCCAAGGGGAGTCAACATTGGCACTTGTATATGGGACCCAAGTTTATGGTGCCACTTAGATTACATCAGCATGGTGGTTGGCACTGATACATGGAACTTTGATTCTTTGTTTTACGTTAACATTATGTCAAAACTTATACATAGGACTAGGGTATATAGTGGTTGTAGTTTTTCACTATAGTCATTGAGGACAATACTTTCCTAAGTGGGGTGTAATGTAGTGTGTTTATGAGGGTAATATGGAGGTACCTAGGGAGGTACCCATGGGAATAATAGTAGAATAATGGAGTGCATTCTATATAAGGTGGACTAGGTCCTAAAGAAGGCCCACTATGGTAGTTGGTAGTGAATAAATATAATGAGACATCATTAAATAAGGTCCATTATGGATTTAAGAGTTTTTTTATGATTAGAGTTCTATTGATAATTATAAATAAGGATGGATAACTCCTTGGATATGTGTGGAAATATATTTTAATTGAGCTTAGCTTGTTAGGAGGTTTCCCTCTCAAAAAGGCAAGTGTACAAGAGTGGGTTCCTCCCATTAAGGCCCAATGAATTATGAGGTATTTCCTTATTGTAATAGCCCTAGTGGAAATTCCAAGTAATAATTGTTAAAAATAATAACCACGGACGACTGGGACACTTATTCCAAGTTGAATGTTGGGCAAGACATCCTGGGGGTGTTCATTTGGTTGTTTATGGCTAAGGAAATTGACAAAGGCAATGGCTAAGGTTTTGGAAAGGCAAAATGACATTTTTGGCATAGGTTTTTATGAAAATAATGGAAATTAGTAGAAAAAGGACATGAAAGGTCACAGGTTGCATGTGAGGAGGAAAATGAAGGAAAATAATGGAAAATGAAGAAAATAGAGGCCTCATTCATAAAAAGGCTTCTGAGGATCAGTTGGTAACTTTTTGTTAGTTTAGCTTTGGAGTTATTTCATTATTCTCTCTCTCTCTCTCTCTCTCTCATGCTCTTGGACACTTAGATTTTTCTTGGAGTACTTTAGCATTGGGGAAAAAAGGCAAAGAAGGTGAGAACAAGCAGGATCAAGCAGCCACAATGGGCTTCATTATAGGTATCGAGTTTCATGTGTATTCTCCTTGCTAGATTTGGCATGCATTGAATTGCATGTGGTTCCTTTCTACCATGGCACGATTTTTTCCAGTTGTAACAGTGTTTTTCAGCCTAACCTTGCCATTTCCAGATAGTCATGGTGCGATGGGGTTCTCATGTTTAGTTGAGCTAGATTGTTGGGTGGATTTGAAGCTGAGTGAGGTGGAACTCCGAAATGATAGAACACATTTCCTAGTAACCCCTAAACGAGACTGTGGGTTGCCGTAAATCCGTATTTTGCATTACCTCAAATGGCCTAGGAATCCTTACCAGTGAATGGCAGAATATACGGTAAAGCCTAGAGGTGGGTTGCTCTCCATTGGGCCTAGTAATCTCGGGTTTGGGATATGCAGTAAAGCCTGGAGAGTGGGTCTCGGTTTAGGGTCTAGTGATCTGTGTTTGGATTGTGGTAAAGCCCGAGACATTAGGACACAGGAAAATTCATCATGGTGTAGGTGGAGAAATCCAGTGGCATTCATGATTGTTTGGCTTAGTGATCGGGTGGAGATCACGCTAAACCCTATTATGATGTGTTCATTATGTTGGCCTAGTGATCAGGATGGAATATGGTAAAGCCTAGTTTCTATTGATGAGGGTGAGTTGGTTTAGCCTCGATATGCCTTGGTTGGGTTCTTTTGGTTTGAGTCCCACATTCATGCTTGGAATATGGCACAAGGGTGATTGGCTAAAGAGATACTTGGCTCAACAAATATATAGTCAAGCGGAACGTGGTAGTCCCATCTCCTGTCAGTTCATTGCATTGATTAATGAGAAATTCATTCCATTTAATTTTATGTGTAAATGTACTAGTGTATATATGGATTTTGATGGCTGATGTGTTTATTGTAATTATGTTCCTGTTATGCTCGTTATATGTTAATTTTATGGTAGTAACTATGTTTGGCTCTCAACTTGTTTTTACTTGTATTTGAATGGATATTGTATCTATGACCTAATAAGTGATAAAGCAACAAATGGCATGAGGTAACAATGGTTCACGACAATTCTCAGATAAGTAATAGATCCCTACACTTAACTTTTTTCTTTCCACCTATAGCCTATAGCTTACATTTCAATGATATGTTTGATGAAATGCTTGTCATGGGTAGTAAGGGCCTTGTTAAGGCATTTATCAACTATTTACTTTTTCATCATTGTTTCCCTGTAACTTACTTAATTTTGAGCTTTCATTCCATTATGGGCAATGGCCTGGTCTTTGGACCTGAAAAAGTGGCTCAAATCCCAGAGTTGCTGGCACAAAATTGACAAGTTTCATCCACAGTCGTTGGCATGTAGGCCTATGGGAGTGACTTTAGGTCTCTATTTTCTCCCTTTCCCATAACATGAGAGCGATTGAGCCTTAAATTTTCCAAAAGAACAATGGGACCCAGGGATAGGTTGTTTGAGTGGCTGACTTGTCTCCTCAGGGTTCTGTTGATGATGTTGGATGGATGTGTGTGATGTTTCATCGATTCCACTTTCTTAAGGTTACTTAGGAGGTCAAATATGATCATAGTAGCCTATCGTCTCATTTTTACCTGAGTTAGCATGGTTACTTGGGTGGATGTGGGAGGAGGGTGTTACAGAGTGGTATCAGAGCACGATTAAACTCTCAGATTGGATGGGTTGAATGTGTTCGTAATGCATGCATGTTAGTTGCATGTGTGCCTCTTACACTTATATACTTGTTGCATTTGCTTGATGACCGATTAGGGTTGTAGTATGGTTATCATGGATAATTTGATGTTTATTTTTCAGAATGTATTTGTCATAAGTACGTGACTGATTTCATATGGATTATATGTCACTTACATGTTGGCCTTATTTCATCTACTTACATCCTTGTATGTTATGTTACATCCTTGAGTATTTTGATTACATGTATCAGTCTTGTAGGTTGATTGCAAGAAGTGATCGATTATGTTCAACTACACGAGGTTATGTGTATTTTTAGTTGGTTAGGAATTGTTTATACATGTTGTTGGTTGCATGTAGCAATGTGTATAATGGAGTAATGGTTGTTATCATGCATGAGGTCATAACATGCACTATTGATATGGCCTTTCATCAATGATTGGATCCTAGTTAGAGTGATGTTTATGTGTTGATAAATTTACTTGTGTATGTCGATATGTTGTTATGATTATGTTATACATGTATCACATTAATTTGGTGATCTTGCAGACAAGAGCCGTATACTGTTAGGGACGTTGGTCAGAGTATTCCATGTATCTATGCAGCAGTGGACAACATGTAAGTAGAACACTAGGCATCTAGCATTGAGATGGATGGTAAGCTTTGAGATCAAGTTATTTCTATTTTGATTAACCCTGGATCTAATTATATCTATGTTAATCTTGACTTGGTGGAAAAGTGTGGTTTGGATAAGGAATTGCATGCAGAGTCTTGGTTAGTGCAGTTGGCTACATGTACAAAGAAGTGAGTTCATCATTGGGTAAGAGCTTGCGCATTTGACTAAATGGTATGCCGACATCAACCATTTGTATGTATTATCATTAGGTTCATACAATATGTCATAGGGAATGGACTGTTTGTATCTTCATAAGACCAAGGTAGATTGTTATGACAAGGCCATTGAGTGTGTTGATGACAATGGGGAACCAAGAGTCTTGTAGGGTAAGAATAAAGCCACATCAGTTAGGATGGTAACATATATGCAAGCAAAGTGTAGTCGCAGGAAAGGATGCACGCTATTTGCAGTACATATTTCTAGTGATTAGGGTAAGGAGGCTAAGGATGCAAATGTGTTGAACAAGTATCAAGTTTTGCCAAGGGGCAACTCCAACATCGAAAGCACCTTATAGGATGAGCACACCCGAGTTGGCTGAGTTAAAGTTGCAGTTGAAGGAAATGCTTTACAAGGGATACATTAAGCCAAGTGTAACGCCTTGGGGCGCACCAATGTTGTTCGTAAAGAAGAAAGATGGTACTCTTAGATTGTGCATTGACTACAGGCAGTTGAACAAACTAACTATCAAGAAAAAGTACCATTTTTTGAGGATTGATGACTTGTTTGATTAGCAGAAGGGAGTATTAGTGTTATCCAAGATTAAATTGAGATTCGGATACCATCGGGTATGCATCAAAGAGGAGGACATTTACAATATGAATTCAAGACCAGGTATGGACATTATGAGTTTGTTGTTGTTCCATTTGGCTTAACTAATGCTCCAACTACATTCATGTGATTAATGAATAGTGTGTTGCATCCATATTTGGATAAGTTTTTTATTGTGTTCATTGATGATATACTGGTATATTCTAAAAATGACGAAGAGCATGCCGAGAACTTAGCAGAAATATTGAGGTTGTTGAGAGAGCAACAGTTGTATGCTAAGCTTAAAAAATGTAGCTTCTTTCAGATTGAGGTACATTAATTGGGACATGTTGTGTCCAACGAAGGAATTGCAGTAGATCTAGAGGCGATAAAGGCCATCATGGAGTGGGTAGCTCCTAAGAGTGTGGATGAGGTGAGATCTTTCATGGGTCTGGTAAGATATTATAGGAGGTTCATCAAAAACGTCTCATAGATTTCTTATCCTATCACATAATTGCATAGGAAAGGGAAGAAATTTGAATGGATAGAAGAGTGTGAGGCTAGCTTTGAGTAGCTTAAGAAGTTGCTGACACATGCACTAGTGCTACAGATTATAGATCTGGACAAAGCTTTTGTAGTATGTACAAATGCTTGCAAGAGAGGACTTAGTGGAGTCCTTATGCAGGATGGACAGGTGGTATGTTATGAGTCCCAGAAACTAAAGAAACGTGAGGAAAGATACCCGACACATCATCTTGAGTTAGCGGCGATTATACATGCACTAAATATGTGGAGACATTATCTTCTTGGTAGGTGATTTGTGCTTACGAGTGGCCACTCCAAATTGAGGTATTTGTTTGGCCAGACGAATCTAAATTCTAGGTGGGCTGGATGGTTGACCACAATTAGCGATTTTGACTTCGAGATCAGGTACATAAGGGTAAAGAGAACAAGGTGGCAGATGATATCAGCAGATGAGTGCAGGTACATCACTTGGCAGCTATGAGCTCCTATGGGACATACTTACAAGTTAGGATCTTGCAGACAAGAAAATATGATGTCATGTATATGGAGATTGTGCACAGGTTGCAGCAGGGTATAGGTACAGGTACATGTAGTGGTATAGGTACAGGTGGAAGTATAGGTACATGTACAGGTATAGGTACGGGTGCACATGAAATGGACTATTGTTTTACACCAAAGGGATTGGTCAGGTTCTGAGACAAGATATATGTACCGGATAGCAGTGACTCAAGAAAGTGATCTTGAGGGAATTCCATGTGAAACCTTATTTAGGTCACCCAGGTTATCAGAAGACACTCACAATGGTGAAGAGATATTACTATTGGCTGAATATGAAGAGGGATATAGCAGAGTTTGTGCTAGATGTTTCGACTATCAGCGAGTGAAAGCAGAGTGCAAACATCCATGTGAACTGCCACAACCGATTTCTATTTCCGAATGGAAATGGGAGGTAATTTCCATGGATTTCATCATAGAGTTGTCGGAGACAGTGAAGCATAATGATTCCATCATGGTCATTGTGGACATGTTAACAAAGGTTGCACACTTTGTTTCTTTAAAGTCTACATTTTCAGCTAGTGACGTGGCACATGTAATCATCAGAAATGTGGTTAAACTACATGGTGTTCCAAAGAAGATTGTGTCAGACATGTAGGTTTTAACCCCGTACAAAAATTACCTGCATACGGATTCTAAAACATAGAAAATAAACAATGCGAGAGCATAACACATAAAAACACATATACACAGATATTTTCCCCTAGATCTCAAAACTGGGACTACCAGCTTGATTTTTCATTATGTTCCTTTTAATGTTACAATACATATTTATACATGCTGAAGCATCCAATACCATGGACCGAAAACCATCGTGTCCAAAACCATGGACTGAAACCATCACATCCAAAAAAATGTGCGAAAATCATGCACAAAACCATAGGTGGGTCTTCCCAACCTAACATAGGTTCCAAAACCAAAATTTTCCAGGGTGCTACCCCAGACCCCATACAATGGGGTTATCTGTGCCCCTCAAACCCCCTATGACCCCCCGCTACGCAATCGGTGCAACGAAGGGGAAGCCCTTCTAACCCCTCTGTTAATTACTTGGGCTAGTCATGGAAAGAATATAACATAACCCAACAAGACAGGGATGCAAAGTTCACTTCCAAGTCTTGGAATGAGTTATTTGTAGCTTTAGGCACCGAGTTGGCCTTCTACATAGCTTATCATCTACAGACAGATGGACAGACAGAGAGGGCCAAAAGATATTAGAGGACATGTTGAGGATGTATGTAATGCATCAGCATTGCAAGTGGGAAGAGTATCTCCCTTTGGTAGAGTTCTCATACAACAACAGTTATCCGGAGTCACTGAGGATGAGTCCTTTTGAGGCATTGTATGGGTAGAGATGTAACACTCCCATTAGTTGGAGTGATCTAGTCAGCAAGGTATTGACTGGACCCGATATGTTGGAAGACATGGAATAGGAGATGCAGGTGATCAAGAAGAATCTCAAGACAACATAGGATAGGCAGAAGAGTTATCTAGATAGGAACAGGTTATTCAAGGAGTTCCAGGTTGGGGAACAGGTGTACTTACACATCAAACCGAAGAAGATCTCCTTGTAGATTGGCTCATGTGCCAAGCTGGCACCACGATTTTGTGCACCCTTCAGTGTCATTGAGAGGATTGGGCCAGTAGCATATTGACTTGCACTGCCTCTGACAATGAAAGTCCATGATGTTTTCCATGTATCTTTGCTTAAGAAGTATGTTAAGGATGTTGATCATGTGATTGACTGGTCTGTATTGCAGTTGGAACTAGATGGATAATTCCAGCTGGAGCCTCAGTGTATATTGTAGAAAAAGGTGCTCATGCTCTAGAACCAATAAATCGAGCAAGTTAAAGTGCAATGGAAGCACTTTCGGTTGGATGAAGCTACATGGGAGATGGCAGATTAGATGTGGGTCATGTATCCTTCCTTCTTTGTTAATTGAGGCAAATAAACTTTGATATGGTGGTTTGGTGATTGCTTATGGTGGTTGGTAGTTGCTTTATGGTGGTTTACTATTTGCTTATGATGGCTTGGTATATGCTTCATGGTGGTTTAGTATTTGTTTTATGTTGGTTTAGTATATGCTTTATAGTGATCGATATATGCTTTATGATGTTTTGATATATATGCTTAGATATGATGTTAGTATATGTTTGATATATGTTTTGATATTTGATTTGGCATATATTTTGGTATATATAGTCTTTTATGATGTTGTTATATGTACACCCGTGTATGGAAGTAAATACCCTAATGAGTTGCATTATAAACATCCACTATGTGATATGGGTGTTATGTTGATATGCTATCATGTGGTTATGCTATCATGCTGTTTTGATGTCATATGATTTGGCACTCAACAGGATGGTCATTGTAAATATCGTAATGAGTTGTGTTATAAAGCTCCACTATGTGGTATGTTGTCATGTTGTCACAATGTTATGTCTTAAGTAGATATTTCATTTTAAATACTACATCGAGCTATGTTATAAAGCTCCATAAGCATAATGTCTTCTTTTAGCAGGTTGCTGAGGTATTTGTGTGATTGAACACCGAGGACGGCATCCCCCAAGGGGTAGGGTTCTGTAACAACCTTGTTGAAAATTCCATGTAATAAATGTTAAAAACAATAACTACGGATGACTGGGACACTTATTCCAAGTTGAATGTTGGGAAGGACATCCTAGGGGGTGTTCATTTGGTTGTTTATGGCTGAGGCTTTGGAAAGGAAAAATGGCATTTTTGGCACAATTATTTATGAAAATAATGGAAATTAGGAGAAAAAAAAGGTGTAAGGTCACAGGTTTCATGTGAGGAGGAAAATGAAGGAAAATAATGGAAAATGAAGAAAATAGAGGCCTCATTCATAAAAAGGTTTCCGAGGATCAGTTTGTAACTTTTTGTAATTTTAGCTTTGGAGTTCTTTTATTACTCTCTCTCTCTCATACTCTTGAACACTTAGAGTTTTCTTGGAGCACTTTGGCCTTGGGGAAAGAAAGGAAAAGAAGACAAGAGGAAGCAGGATCCAACAGCCATAATAGGATTCAATGCGGGTATCGACTTGCATTTGTATCTTCCTTGCTAGATTTGGCATGCATGGAATTTCATGTGGTTCTTTTCTATCATGGCATGGGTTTTGCGAGGTGTAACAATGTTTTTCAGCCTATCCGTGCCATTTCTGGATAGCCATGGTGTGATGGGGTTCTCATGTTTGGTTGAGCTGAATTGCTGAATGGATTCAAAGCTGAGTGAGGTGGATCTACGAGATGATAAAACACATGGCCTAATAACCTCTGAATGGGATTGTGGGTTGTGGTAAAGCCGAATTTTGTGTTGCATCTTATGGCTTAGGAATCCTTGCCAGTGAATGGCGGGATATACGGTAAAGCCTAGAGTTGATTTGCTCTCCGTTCGACCTAGTAATCCCGAGTTTGGGATATGTAGTAAAGCTTGGAGAGTGGGTCTAGGTTTAGAGCCTAGTGATATGGGTTTGGATTGCGGTAAATCCTGAGAGACTAGGAGACAGGAAAATTCCTCACGGTGTAGGTGGACAAATATGGTGGTATCCATGCTTATTTGACCTAGTGATTGGGTGGAGATCACGATAAATCATATTATGATGTGCTCATTGTGTTGGCCTAGTGATCCAGGATGAATTATGGTAAAGCCTTGTTTCTATTGATGAAGGTGAGGTGGTTTAGCCTTGGTATGCACTGGTTGAGTTCTTTTGGTTTGAGTTCCACATTCATGCTTGGAATATGGAACAGTAGGTGATTGGCTAAAGAGAGACTTGGCTCAGCCAATCTATGGTTGGGTGGAACGTGGTAGTCCCATCTCCGGTCGGTTCATTGTATTGATTAATGAGAAATTCATTCCATTTACTTTCATGTGTAAATGTACTGATGTATATATGAATTTTGATGGCTGATATGTTTATTGTAATTCTATTCCTATTATGCTGGTTATATGTTCATTTTACAGTAGCATTCATGTTTGGCTCTCGGCATGTTTTTAATTTTATTTGAATGGATATCGTATCTATGACCTAATAAATGATAAGGCAACAAATGACATGAGGAAATAATGGTTCATGGTGATTCTCAGATAAGTAAGAGATCCCTACACTTAACTATGTTGTTTACACCTATAGGTTACATGTTAATGATATGTTTAATGAAATGCCTATCATGGCTAGTTGGGGTATCATTAAGGCTTTGATCAACTATTTACTTTTGCATTATTTTTTCCTTGTACCTTACTTAATTTTGAGCTTTCATTCCATTATGGGCAGTGGCCTAGGCTCTGGGCCTAAAAAAGTAGCTCAAATCTCAAAGTCACTGGCACATAACTGGCAAGTTTCATCCACAATCGTTGGTTTGCAGGCCTATGAGAGCGAATTTAGGTCTCTTATCGCTCCCTTGCCCATAAAATGAGAGTAATTGAGCCTTAAATTGTCAAGAACAATAGTGGGACCGAGGGACACGCTGTCTGAGTGGTTGACTTGTCTGTTGAGGGTTTTGTTGATGATGTTGGATGGTTGTGTATGATGTTCCATCGATTCCAGTTCCTTAAGGTTACCTAAGAGGTCAAATCTGATCATAGTAGCCTCTCGTCTCAGGTTTACCCCATTTGGCATGGTTACCTGGGTGGATGTGGGAGGAGGGTGTTATACCTATCTTAAGGGGTTTGATAATAATAAAGTATGGAGTGTTTTTTATCATAGTTGTAGATACTTGTCATTCAATTCTATATTCATAACTTGGTTATTTAACATGCAACCTCCCAAATGGTCCAAGATTGCTTGCTAGAGCCACAATAAGGAGGGCCATATTGTGAGAGATAGTAGCGACTTGCTTTTTTAACATCACAAATCTCTCTTCTACTTAACCTTAATGGTTGTTGTGAAAAAAATCATCTACGATGGATACGGTTGTATGATTTTTTTTCTTAAGCCAATTCTTAAGTTGTATGACTTTTTTTCAACATATCTTATAATATTTTGAAAACCTTAAATTTTGCAAGTTTATTTAATCTAATTTCATATTTTTTATCTATAGCTTAGGGCTTGAATTTAAGAAATAACTAAAATATGAAGATGAAAAAATAGTCACAAAATACATATCATCCACAGGAATGAACACATGATTTATTTTAGGAAACCCAAAATGGGAGAAAACCCATCTAGAAGATGAGGCATATGCTTTGATCTCTTTTCTTTAGTTATCAAAATGCACATACAAAGGAATGGGTACTCACTTTAGAGTTACCTCTTAATATTGTCACCCAAATGACTACTACAAAATCATTCTCCTCCTCTGTTATGCGCTCAAAATACTGCTCCTAAATGTTTGGCTTAGCTATGGAACATGATACAATGCTAAAGAATGCAAACCCTTCTCCTCCTAGTAGCTCAATGTTTATTATAGCCCAATAGCCATGTAGGGGTAGGGTTTTTAACTTCTTCAACCCTCAATTGTGGTAAGGTTTTTGACCTTCCAGAATCTTGTTGAAATTCCAAACGTGGCTAGCCCCACATTTGTGAGTAATGGGGAGTTGACATGACATCCACTTGTACCATGGTCATCAACAAGAGATATGTACTTGTGAGAGGTATAACTTTCACATACGAGCTTTGATTCAATGATTTTTGCATTGTTGGAAAGGTATCGAAGTGTGGATCAAAGTCAAGGGTTTCTCCAATAGTTTTAGACACTAAAAAACCTTTAAAATACCATTTGATGCCTCAAAATGGTTATGGAAGTTTCCATACCCCAATTTTCCAAACTATGACCCCCACTAAAATGAGCCTTGAATATGAATTCCTCCAATTTTCCCACCTAGAAAGTATTAATATAGATAAACAATGGTACGATGATCCTATTTGGATAAGAGGAGGGTACAAAGAGGATATATTGTTGAATAACATCACATGTTGCCAAATAAGAAGAGTATTGAGATATAAATGTTAGATGAAAATGCATTTTGAACATATGGCAAAACATATAAATAATATTAGTTAAGTCGCGCAACACAACAAGGAAAGATTCTTAGCGTTGTGAAGAACAATACCAAATATTTTGAAAGGAGAAGGCAAAGGTTAATGAAAAGCTATGTATAATAAAAGGTTAATGATATATACAATGTTCTTGAATACTTGATTTGATGCTTTAGATAAAGATCTGTATCTATTTATAAACAACAATCTTGTTTTCTTTTCCCTTATATTATTAAAAATATCCACATAAGGCCAAAAATGGCCCATGGTTTTGCAAAATATACACTATAGATAAGAAATTTGGGATGAATAATTGCCCTAACAGAATAAAATACACAAAATTCCATAGCCAAAGCTCCAGAAATCAAGAAAAATAGTTTGCTAAATAGGTTCTATGTTGAAGCTTAAAAAGAAGAATTGCGCTGAAACAACCTAGTCACATTGCGTTTGTATATTTATTTTATCCTTTGAGGTTGAGGGAATTTTCAAGCGATTGTGAGTTGTTTAATGCACCTAGTAACTATGCTAATGGGTTGGTACACTCTGTTAATGAGTTGGTTAGGATGTCTCTTCTTATACATGTTTATTAAAGAAGACATGTTTAGACATGCTTATTAAATGTAGGAAGTAATGATCTTATTATGGTTCATACTAGACATTTTTTCGTAAAAAAAAGCTAAATGTAGAAGAATTATTTTATAAAACAAAATATTTAAATTTGTACTATATTTAATTATGTTGACAAGTATGTTTGTTTTGTAAAAGTCTTTTTACAATTTTAATTTAATTATCAATAATTATTAGTTGGATGGTCGAGATTTAATCTCTATGGAATATGCTAAAATATATCAAAGTTAAAGATTTATCTCCATCATAGATATGCTCTCTTAATTAATTAATCTCAAATTAATTACATAAAGAAAATTCCATATCAAAACATTTAACATTATGCATGTGGTATTGATAAGTCATAGTATTGTAAAAAAAACTATTTACTAATTAAAATTTTCCACCATGAAATAAAAATAAATTTCCATATTTAAAATTATTATCACATATTTTATAAAATAT
>APFE030795283.1:22129-43554 GCA_000404065.3 Pinus taeda
TTAATTTTTATGATAATATACCTGAAACAAGTGTTTTGATATTTTTATAAATTAATATCATATTTTATTATCCATTTAATTTTAAATACACTAATTATTTCTAAAATCTTCTGAAATAAAATAATATGTACACTATATTATATTGTATCGTATCGTTAATGGTGTCTTTATCGTCCATCAATGTTTGGTAGTATAACTTTTAGGTTGCATAGCATATAGTCTTGTAGCCACTTCTTAAATAACATAACAATAATGGTGTTTGAATTTTAAAACTCTGGTAAATTTTAATAATAAAACCAGGTCTGTTTAGGTATGTTTTAATTATCTGGGAAATATATGTGAATCGGTGCACATAATTACAAAAGTGGGTAATAACTTGTTTGCAACGGTCTTTTCGAAACTTGAGCGGCTATGCAACATTTAAAATTAATTACTCATGACATATTACAATGATTTGATTTGATTGGATTGTATTGCATGTGGAAATAAAAAATGTTTGGATTTTAAAAATTAAAAAATTACAATCGGGAAGGTTACAACTTCCAATGTCTGCACCAAATATAAGTCCCTCACTTCTGGGCCCGATAATCATATAGTATATAGAATATTATTTTTCAAAGTAGTTGGTATACATGTACGGCGAGAGTTAATCAGCTTGACTAGCTTGTTATAGGGTATTAAATGAGTGGTTAGCTGTATGCCCTTCAACTTTATAACACACTCGCGTGCATAACGAGATAAATGAAAAATAATTGGGTGTGTTATAAAGTTAAAGGGTATGCAGGTAACCAGTGATTTAATGCCTTATAGCAGGCTTGTTAGCTCTTGCCTACATGTACTTGCAATATGGTGCAATTTGCATTTAGGGACCATTTATATTTTGTTTTGTAGTTGTCTTTAAAGAGATTTTTTCAAAGCTTTTCTGGTGGGTTTTTCCGGTCAAAATTTGGCAGCAATTTATTGAAATCACAAGTTTGATAGCTAATTTGCTACACAATCAAAGTGTCCCAAGGGTTTTTTAGGGTGCTGAATCCAAATATACAGTTACAAAACCATTTTAAATAATACAAATCAAGATTTAACCTCAAATTTTTCTGCCGTATTCCATCACCAAAATCTCCAAAAAATCGCACTAAAAACAACTCCTTTTATTTTAATGTAAATTAAAGTTAACTATTTTTTCTTTTTCTTTTTTAATTTTTAATCACTATTACTCACTATATGCTTTTAAAGCAACAATTCCGCTCTCTAGGATAGAGGGCCTACCTCTCCTCATTGGACTGATTTGATTCAGGCATACCTCTGGCCGTCAATAAATCTCATGTTATCGGGCCATAAATGAACGGGGTGTATATGCCCACCGTTCAATTTTGCTAAAGCCGAAATCAAAAAATAGGCATATACACCCGCCGTTCATTTATAACCTAATAACATGGAAAATATGACTCCCCCATACCTCTACTCACGGACCCCTCACCGGTGGTGGCTCCCCCAGTCAGTAGCCAATGACATGAGATGAAAGATACCTTCTTAAACTGGCGGCCGAAACCCTCCGTTTGTCAAATAGCTGACACCGGCAGCGTGGTCCGCGTGTCCCGCACGGTCCTATGCCAACAGGGCTATTGGTCACCGTCAGCGCTTTGAGTTGTGTTAGGCGGGGCAATGTTGGTCGTCTGAGGTTACCTTAGTTGGGTTAAATCTATGGAAATAGGCCCGCGTTATGGCGATCTATTTGTGTTTGGCATAATGTTTATGTTGGCGATCGATATTGTGAAAAGAAGCACTTTCGAATAAATTCGATTTATTATAAAAGAGAGTTGTTTCTTATTTCTTATAACATATATAGATAGAGTGTGTGTAATGAAGGGTCGTTAGAGAAGGTTATCAAAATATTTATGTGATAAGTTATATTTCATTTCTGTTTAAAAATAATAATATTTAAACAATAATATTTTTACATTCATATATCACATTAAAGTTTAAATGTTATTAAAAAATTATAATATTCTAAATGTATTTTTTTTCAATAATAAGAAATGAGAGAGATATTATTTTTTGTCTAGTTTTTTGGTCTATTTTGGTCTAAGTATGAGGGTGATGAAAGTCCCTTGAGATAGTTTAATCTTTCGAAGGTGATTTTCATCATCAACCCTTGTCTAATCTCTGACTTAGTGGGGACTAAACCCGACACAAACCAGTTGGTTTACATCTCATGGGTATACAAAGATCTCACACTGTTTATGTTGAGGGATTGATATTTGAGAAATTCAAGTGCTTTAGAATGTAAAGTAAAAATTATAAATCAAACTGGATCCATCTTAACTTTGGATCTATCAAGCTCCACTAGAGATCTTAAGGTGCTGGATTGATATTTGAGAAATTCAAGTACTTTAGAATGCAAAGTAAAAATGATTTATTATAAATCAACCTGGATCCATCTTAACTTTGGATCTATCAAGCCCCAAGAGAGATCAAATCTCTTAAGCTGTAAATCTTTCCTCCAGCTTTGTGATAAAAAAAAAGTTGGCACCTTGAGAGATTTGATCCCTCTAGACACTTAATAAATGGAGACTTAATATAGATCTAAGTCGGTTTAATTATTAATAATTAATATTATTAATTTAATAAAAAAATTATTCTATTTTATTTTATTACTATTTTTTTTTTAAGTAATCCCAGTGAGCCAAATGTTTTAATTAATAGTTATAATTAATAAATCTATTTTTTATTAATTTAATTTTATTAATTTGACAAAGTTAGAATGTTTACATAACATAATCTAACAACATTTCTTGGATACTCAATTAGAGAGAGTCTTTAGGCACAAAGACTTTTGCAATTTATTTATTTTGAAAATATTAATAATGATTTTTTTCAAAGAAGATTTTCAAAATTAAGCTTGATAAAGTTAGCTAAAAATAAAACCAATGCTATGGAGAGGAGGGCAAGGATTAATGAATAGGAAGAGAGAAGAAACTGGAGCATGGCAGAGTTGTTATTGCCTCAATCCTTTGACTTCCCAACTAGAGGATGACCAATTAGAGATGAGAACAATCTTCTTTAGGTTTCTAGGGAGGATAGACCATAGATCAGGGTCTCATACTTGGAAGTTGTAGGAAATTATGGAGTTGTGTTCTTTCTAACTGATCCATAGAAGGAAACCTAGAAAAAGGATCCAAGCCCTTGTGTTAGAAAGGGGTGAGGAACTCCTTAAAGATAACACATTGGTGACTTTGGATGGATCTTTGTTAGTTTGTCAAAAAAGTGGAGGGCATACATTGAATAAATATGGGGGAGATTTGTAATTCCTTTTGTGCTCAATTTAGAGTTGACACATGTCTCTTTCAAATATATATATAAACAATATCGAGTATAATAAAAACAAAAAATGAAAATACATGTTTGGTTAGTTTTAATTAAAAGCATTATAAAACATCAATAAGAAGAAGTAAAAATATTTCACTTTCACTCTCAATCATAAACAAAATATTTATATGTCCATATGAAGTAACATAATTTATGAGTGTCAACAAATTGTATAATTCTTAACCTTTAAGAAATATTTTAATACAAGACCTTGACAAACTATTTGAATATGTATGTTGACTAATTTATTTCAATATCAACTTCATATATATTTATACCAACAAGCATAGATCTAACATGAGCCGAGAGGGATCAAATTTCCTCAAGTGCAAATTTATTTTAGAGTGCAAAAAAACAATGTATAATTTTTTATTGTTTAAATTGTATTTTTAAATGCTATAGATATTATATAACATATGCATTGAGTCATTTTATCAGCACACATTAAAATAGTTTTTTTCTTATTAATATAATTTTAAGTATACATCAATATTAATTCATATTAAAATATTTTATTTATAACCACAATGGATATTTTATTCTATACAACATTAATATTTTATTTTTATTTTAAGAGGGACACGTGTCAACTCCAAGTTGAACAGAAACATACTTACACATGGTCTTCACACTGGGTTGTAGAATGAACCTCTCTGCTCAATTATTCTATACAACATTAAAATATTTTCTAAAAGTATAACGTGTTAAAATATTTTTGAAAAGTATAACGTTTAAACATTTTTTTTTTTTTTTTTTACTTCTAATTACTTTACATGAAATTATATTGGGTCATATGGACAACTAATTAAACATGCATATCATATATTTTTAGCTTTGCTGTTTTTAGAGAATAATTTTTATTTTATTTTAAGAGGGACATGTGTCAACTCCAAGTTGAGCATGAGCATACTTACAAATCTCCTTCACACCGGGTTGTAGAATGAGGCCCTCGACTCAAAAAAGAGAGAAAGTAAAACAAAAATATTTTAATATTCATCATAAGACATATTTTAATAAAAGAAAAATTAAAAGTAAAAAAATTCAAGAGGAATCAAAGGGAGATATGCAATTCATTTAATTCTTAATATGAAATTAATATATAATATAAAATTATTATTTTTTATTATTATTATTATTATTATAAATTTTAATAATAATATTAAATGAATATTTCCAATATCCATGTTAAGTAAATATATTTAAATGTCAACTATGTATATATTATGCATAATTAAAAAAAAAAATTATTACACATTATATAAAATAACTTCATAAAATTATATTTTTATATTTAATATGTTTTAAGTAGTTTTATTATTCAATGTTATGATATTTTTTAGGTCTGTTTTTTGGTGAACTTTATTTGAAATCTTGCAAAAAAAAGTTGAAATCGTAAGTTTAAGTTGTGTAGTGTACAAAATCTAAATGTCCAATTTTTTTTCAAAATTTTGAATCCATTTATACATCAATGCAATTTAAACATGAAAAATTACACACAATATATTGTTGTGATATCCTCGGTAAATGTGAATATTCTTTTATTTACTGCATATTAAAACAAATTGGAAAATTGATTTAAGTTTTTGTTAATAAATATAATTTTGTTTTGAAATTATTAAAAGAAATGCAGTGCTAGAATTTTTGACAAGAAGGTGATTTAATATAATTTCATGAGAATGGGGATTTGACGAACATTGTTATGTCTGAGTTTGAAATTTTAGGTTTTCAGCAAGGCTCTGTTCTCTGAAGAAAATGTTCAGATCTGCGCATTCGGCACCAACCCGATCGCAACCCTACTCTGAGCCGCCGGTGATCCATCCCTCGCGCTCCTGGTAATCTAAACGTCATGGCCTCCCCTGTGGGAGGGGCATGACCTTTCCCCCCTCCTCCAGATAACCTCTTGTCTGACATCTTTAAATCCTATGCATCTCTGTTTCCTCCATGTGACTTTTCAGGACAAAAACAGGGCTCAGTTCAGACTGACATAGTAGTTGAGCATACAATAGCACGTCAAAAGGAAGAAAACGAACAGCGGGCGAATCCAGAACAACCAGCGTCACAACCAAAGGCGACTTCGGCTACCTGCATTCCAAAAACCACGGAACGAATCAAAGTTGAGCTCCCCAGTCATAGAATCAACGACGAAATACAATACATGAAGGATCACGCTCTCATTGGAAAATTTCTTGGCTTTTGGCCAACCAAAAAAGCCCTACAAGGGTGGATAGCCTCAAAATGGAAGCCCAAAGGACAAGTCACCTTGCTACTTGGCCCCAAAGGCTTCTTCACTGCAATATTCTACTGCCTGGAGGACAAATCCCGCATATTTGAGGGAGGTCCGTATTTCTTCAACTCCTCGGGTATTTTCCTTCGTGACTGGAAACCCAGGTTCAATCCAGATACAGAAGATCTTAGTCATGCTCCAGTGTGGATACGCATGTATTCTTTACCTGCAGAATACTGGAAAGAAGAAACATCAAAGGACATTGGCAATAGCATCGGTGTTTTCATCAAAGTTGCAGAGGAAACCAAAAATCGAAGATATACTTCCTGCGCCAGGGTTTGAGTCCAGATGCATCTTACCAAAGCCCTTGCAGACTCGGTAAGTCTTTTCCATGATGATTTTGAGTGGATTCAACCATTAGACTATGAGCATATTCCTTTTCAATGCAGCAAATGCCATGAACATGGCCATCTTTTTCGGGATTGTCCTCTGAATATTCAGATCAATACTCCTGCTAACAAGGCTAGCAAAGACTCTGAAGGCTTTACCAAGGTGCCCAATCGCCATAGGCATGCTAAAAAACATCCTGCTGCACCCTCCAGCCCCAAAAAAGTTGAAACCCAAAAAAGATTTCAAATTCTTACCCCTCAAGATCCTTCAAAAAAGAAACACAATGACTCTCAGGCTTCCCCATCTCGACCATATTCCTCCCAAAGTCTCAAATCTAACTCGGCTCCATCTTCCTCTATGCCCTCCAGCCTTCTACACTCCTCGGAATCGAAAAAGCCTGCTTCAGAAGCTGACATGCAACCTTCAGCGATGGAACTTGATGCAACTTTAGCACTCAGTTTACAAGATGATGTCCCAGAGGAATGCCAAAACATCCCTACAACAATGGAGGAGGACCCAGAGACTGTGAGTCTAGAGGGACTGGATATACTCAAACTCGAAATAGCATGCAAGCAGAAAGAGTACAACTCAATACCTCAATGGGAAATAGATCGATTGGAAGGTGTTCTCACCAAAGCTCAACATAATAAATGTCTAGGTATACAAGCAGGAAGTCCTTGGGATGGAAAGAAAATCCTAAAAGAAACAAAGAAAAGAGGGTGCAAACCCGATCTGCAAAGAACCATCATTATAGGAGAAATCTTAATGGAATCAGGGAGATTCCCAAAGTTGACGAAGTTCTACAAGCCCCAACCCCACTGTTCCTCATGAAGCTCATCCCCTGGAATATGCGAGGGCTGAACAGCCCCTCAAAACATAGAATGTTAAGAAACTTGATTCAGTTAGAGAAGCCTGCCTTAGTTTTTCTACAAGAAACAAAAAGTAATAAGGCTTCCCTCGAAAGGATCCTCAACAAAGCATGGACAGGCAGTCACTCAGTCTCAGTGGATGTGGTAGGGGCCTCCGGTGGACTAGCTATTGCTTGGAATCCGCAGATCCTTATGCTTCAAGATTTTCATGCCACTCATTGTTTCATCCAATCTTCATTTCATCTCATTGGGACGAATCTACACGGTATTCTCACTAATTCCTACTTCCCGCAAGACTTACATCATAAATTAGAACTGCTGGATGCACTAACAACTCTTAACTCTAACAGACAGTACCCTCTATGGATCAGCGGGGGGGATTTCAACATTATCACGAATCTAGAGGAAAAAAAGGGAGGACACATGAAGTTAGAAGATGATAGCACAAGATTCAAAGAATTCATTCAAAGCAATCAACTCATGGACATTCAGAGTTCAAACGGCATGTACACCTGGACAAACAAATGCAGGGGAATTCAAAATATTGCCTCCAGGTTAGATCGTTTTCTCATTTCAGACAATGCCATACATATGGGAGGGGATTTTCACGCCTCCATCCTGCCTCAAGGTGGGTCTGATCACTGGCCCATTATGCTTCAATGGACACGTCCAGGTAAACATTGCAATCGTCCATTTCGCTTTGAGGCCTTTTGGTTCACACATCCTAACTTCAAAGAAATGGTCCGAGCTGCGTGGAAATCCTTTACTCCCCCGGCAGGTGCAAAGATGTTCCAATTTCAACAGAAACTAAAAAATCTCAAGCAAGTGCTCAAAGTCTGGAATAAAACCCAATTTGGCAACATTCTGAAAACCAGGAAAACATTGGAGCAGAATATGTGTTCTCTACAGGAAACCATTATCCTAGAGGGAAGAACAGAAGAACTGGAAAATAAGGAGCAAACCCTCTGGATAGATATAGAAGCTCGAAGGCTACAAGAGGAAATCCTTTGGCGCCAAAAATCCAGAATCAGGTGGCTCAAAGAAGGGGAAAAGAACACAAAATTTTTTCATCGATCCACCATCCAACGACGAATGCACAACAATATAGCCTTCATCAATAACAATCAAGGGGAGAGACTAGAAAAGCATGAAGATATTGAAAAGGAATTCAGAGAGTACTTCCAGGAAGCACTCAAAGAACAAACAAGAAGTAGATCAACAACCATACGATCTATCACGCAACACATACCCAAAATAATGCTGGAAGATCATAATCAAAATCTATTACAACAAGTCTCTATGCAGGAAGTAGAAGAGGGAATGGCTCGGCTAAAGGATGGCAAGGCTCTAGGTCCTGATGGCTTCACCTCCAATTTCTTTCATGAATTCTGGGAGTTGATCAGCACAGAAGTCTGGGAATTAGTGGAAGAATCATGATCCATGCACTAGATCCTCCCTTCCCTGAATTCCACTTTCATTGCTCTGGTACCCAAAGGGGAGGAATCAAATACGCCAGACAAATACAGGCCGATTGCTCTCTATAATATTATCTACAAACTCATATCCAAAGTAGTGGCAAATAGGCTCAAACCTCTTCTCCCTCTTCTCATCCTTCCGGAATAGACTGAATATGTAGAAGGGTGTCAGATAATGGATGGCATTATTCTATCAAACGAGGTGATCCACTCTTTAAAAATTCTAAAAAAACTAGGTATGATTATGAAGCTTGATCTATCCAAAGCATTCGATAAGCTCAGTTGGGAATATATTCATGAAATGTTGTTAGCCTTCGGCTTCAATGCCACCTGGACCCGATGGATAATGAATCTTATTACCTCTCCCTGCTTCTCGGTCCTCCTCAGTGGCTCTCCATCTGTGCCTTTTCGCCCCTCTAGAGGCATTCATCAAGGGGATCCCCTATCCCCCTTCCTTTTTGTCCTCATGGTAGAAGAACTCAGCCGCCTCCTCCACCATGCTATTTCTTCTCAAGCTATCAAAGGTATAGCGCTCCATGGCCTCCATCCCCTATCCCATCAACAGTTTGTTGACGATACGATGCTCTTTGGTAATCCTTCTTCCCTAGAGGCCAAAGTCTTTAAAGCCCTGCTCTCTCTTTTCTCAGAAGCCTCCAGAACCTCGATCAATGCCACCAAATCCCAGCTTTTCTTCTTCAACACCCATGTCTCCACTCAAACAAACATTGCCCGTATTCTAGGATTCTCCATTGCAGTGCTTCCCTCCAAATATTTGGGCGCTCCTCTTATAGTCTCCGTCCTTAAGCACGCTTCTTGGCGAACGCTGTTGGACAAATTGGAAGCCAGAATTTCCTCATGGACATTTCGATCGCTCAACATAGTAGGTAGACTCTTTTTGATCAAGTCCGTCCTACAAGTTATGCCTCTGTATCTCTTATCTATACTGGCAACTACCAAATGGGTTCTTAAGGCGATTCACAACCTTAAAAGGAGTTTTCTATGGGGCTCCACGGGGCTCAACAGGAAATGGGCCCTTTTCAATTGGAAAGAGGTATGCCAGCCGAAATCCAATGGTGGACCACGACTTCGGGATCCTCTCCAAAGCAATAGCACTATGGGAGCCAGGATATGGTGGAATTGGTTAGTGAAGCCACACATTCCCTTGGTGAAGTTGTGGCAAGCCAAATATGCGCCAGGAAGTCATTGGGATGAAATCATTAGAATCAGTCCTAGCATCTCAGGCTCCATGATTTGGAATGCTGCCAAAATTCACAGTGCCTTCATACAAGAGAATAGCTTTTGGGAAATTCATTCGGTAAACTCTGCACGGTTTTGGGAGGATTCATGGCAGCAGTTACCGAAACTCGCCTCGATCTTCCATAAACCTATCTGGCAGAATTCTATGCAACAAGCCAACCTCACTCATGTCTCTCAATTCTGGCAGCAGCATCTGCTTCAATATTTCCAACAATGGAAACCCGCCAGCTCCTGGCAGATAGATTGGCACGGAGAAACCTATACAGAAATTGAACAGGAGCTAAGTCACAGAAAAATCAAGTATTCAAATCAGTAGGACAAACTGAGGTGGGGATACACTACAAAAGGTATGTTCACCACCAAGGAAGCATATAAATTACGCTATTCTAATGGCAATACAACTACGGATCAGCTTTGGGATCGCATTTGGCAATCCAGACTCTGGCTCAAGGTATCAACCTTTCTATGGCTTTTAAGTAAGAGGCGCATCTTAACTTGGGGCAATCTACAAAAAAGGGGCTTTATCGGACCCTCAAGATGTCCCAACTGCACTCTTCACTCAGAAACCATCCTGCATCTCATGGAGACCTGTCCTCTCGCTACTCAGCTATGGGAGAAAGTTGATCAATGTAATAGAAGAGCAGGAGTTCGGCAGGGGGACATAGCAAACACTCTAAGAACCTGGCCCAAGCACCCTTATCATAGCCCCATCCTAAATTCTCTATGGAACCTCATTCCAGGTTTTCTTTACTGGATTTTATGGAAGGAACGGAACAACAGAGTCTTCAACAATAGTAGACGCCCTATAGAAATACTCTGGCTCCTCTTAAAGCAAAATCTCCAAGAAACTCTGGCGCTTCGATCTTGGCTAGAAACTGACTGGCCGGACTCTCCTCAAGAGCAGCTCATCCTGAACTCCTGGAATCTCAACTTATCCTGCTTGCCTAATGTCAAATCCCCAACCCCTACTAAGTCTGTCTCCCCCATACAATGATCCCCTCCTTCCGCCTCCTCTTTCAAATTGAACTTTGATGGAGCAGCTAAAGGAAATCCTGGGCCGGCAGGCTATGGAGGAGTAATTAGAAATGACAGAGCAGTAGCTGAGCATATCTACTATGGTTCGATTGGCAAAGACACCAACAATGTTGCGGAATTGGAAGGCTTGTGGAAAGGGATATGCATTGCCGATCAACACAATTTCTACTCACTAGAAGTAGAGGGAGACTCCCTTATCCTCATCAATGCAGCTACAAGAATTCAAGCAGGCGCCTCAATAGCTAAAATAGCGTCTAGTTGGAGGTTGCTTAGTAGGCTCGAAACTTTGGAGGAAAGGCTACGACGCCCCCATAGCATTATTTTCAAGCATGTAAGGCGCACAACCAACAAGGTAGTAGATTGATTGGCCAACCAAGGGGTTGACCTGCAGCTCCCTCCTTTCTCAGGCACTCTCAATGACTCAGTGGATGCACAACTCCAACAAGAATGCAATTCTCTGGTGCTTCAGGATTACCAGTCCCCAGTTGGGGGTGATAAATAAGGTGAACGGTACAATGGCGGCGTTCCCACTGGGCAAGTGGCAGCTCAGACCCGCCACTTGTAAGGTTAATCGGTGGGCATGCCATCCCCGTAAGTTTATATTGAATGTAGCTATTAAATATTTGCTGCAGTTTGCCGTCTTCAGCATAATGGAGCTCCCGCGACTCGTTTCTCCGGCGATTTGGTTGCAGACCTTCTGCTGTGTTCTGGTTATTGCTTTGGGCACCACAATGTGCCATTATAAGAGCCAGCCTCTGCTGGCTCTATCTCATTTGAAGTCTCGGCTTCGGCTGCATCGATTGTCTTGGTCGCTGCTTGTTCACAGGACTCAGCCTCGGCCCTCAGCACAGAAGGTCTCGGTCTCTACCTCTGGGAGTCGTGTCCTCTATCACAGGTTTACCAGCTTTGGCTCTCCCTACTGTCGTGGTCACTACCTGAGTTTCATCTCCATGCCCCTCGGTGCTTCTATTGACATCTCTTGGTGGATCTCTGTGCCCTCACTCACTACGTCTCTCTGTACTTCTATAGCCTCTCCTCTGTGGCTCTCGGTGCCTTTACTCACTGTGCCTCTGTTCGTTGTCCCTTCTTGGCTCAGTGTGCCTCCGCTGATTGTGCCTCAGCTCTGTGCGCCCTTTTGGCTCATTGAGACTCTGCTCTCGGTGCTTTCCTTGCTCCAGCACCACCTCACCTGGGATTTCAGAATGCCGCGTGAACGGCTCCGTCTCATTAGCAGAAGGGGAGGGTCTCGGGGTGGTTCCAGAGGGAGGGCTATCCAACAACGCTCCTCCAATACCACAGACTCCTCCTCCGAAGAAATTGAATCCACCATTACATGGAGAGGTAGGGCAAGAGGCAGAGGGAGGGCTCGTGCAGCGGCCTGTGCGTACAACACTCATCCGTCCACCCGCTTTCGCATCTCCTATTCCCTGGAAAATTCCACCTATATTGTGTCCGTCAATATTGAAAAGTGTGACAATTCAGCTCCACTCGGAGCCTCTTTGGAGCTTAGGCAACCATCTCCTGTTCATTGTCAAGGAATACAGCCCGCGGAGACCTCTGGTGCAGTTGCGGGTCCAAGCAAGCTAGTTAAAGATGCTGTTCCACATTTAGACTCTAGCGCTTCAGACCAGTATGGATGCAGGATCGTCGAGGAGCAACCTTCTACCTCTGTGGACGTATGAGCTCGCCTTCGCGTCTTTTTGGTCCAACCAATGTAACAGGCGGTCGCCTCCGTTGCTCACTGATGTATGCTCGCTGGATTCAGGTCTCCACCTTCTTTGCTTGGAGGTTTTTGATAAGGTTATGGTATGGCTTAGCTATGTTCAGGTTAAAGTTTGTTTCCAATTCCGACCATGCTTGTTGTTCTACCTCTGTTTGTATTACTTTCTGGGTAGTTTTTGGTACAGACGGGATTAGTTAGCTACCAATAGTCTGTTGGTTATTTGTTGGTCAAGTCAGATTCAAAGGGAAGTTTCTCCCTCCAATGTAAAAGCACTGCTAAATCCATAGTCAGTATGTAGAGATTTTTGAGGCCGGCCTCGTTGTAATCTTTTTGTATAATAATAGAAGTAGACAAATTTACAAAATATATATATATTATAATTCTGAGAAGACATTTGTTAAAGGTGATGAGTGTAATTCTCAAGAAATAGTTGGGTTCGGCAGTTACCAACCCTAACTACTCCTAAAAGGTTTTTATCCCAAAACGATCAAGAGGATGGGGATCTGAGATCAGGGAGGGAAATAAACTTATGAAGAAAAGGAAAGAACTGTGATGTAAGGACAGGCACGAACTGCTGTAGTTAAGTCTTGTTAAGACCAGATAGCTACTACAGTTAAGTTTGGTTAGGACTAGATAACTACTATAGATCAATTCTTGAAAAAAGGAAGACCCAAAAACGGGCAGCTTGGGGGGAGATAGAGGCGCTGGGGCGAAGTCTCAAGGTTGGGAGACAAGACGAGTTAACAATTATAATTGTTCAGATAACCAAATAATTTCTAATCTGAAAAGAATATCTTGTTTAGCCAATATTAGAATTATATAAGAGAATATCTTGTTTAGCAGATGTTAGAGTTATTTTAGTTCTAAAGGTAGAATTAGTTTAATTGCTCTATGACCGTTTAAGTACATGCTTATAATATAGTAAAATTTAAGTTCTTGTACATGTAAATTCTAGTGAAAGGAAAAAAATTGAGAATAACTCTATTACATTTGAAAACATTATAGAAATAACCAATACTGAGTGGAATTAACTATAAAGAAAGAAGTACACAATTCAGATTCTGAACATAGTAGGTAAATACCTAAGACTAGTCATTATTTCTTTCGGTAACAAGTAAAATCACCATCGGAGGAGCTTGAAACAGAAATAAAAACCACAAGATACATTAATGGAATTTTAAAGAGTGATCACAGAAATCTTAATAGATATATAAAAGCCGTAAAAGATGTATACGACTTTGTAAACACCTACCTTTATAAAAAGAAGAGCACAACTTGATTATACTGTAAATCAAAGACTAACCATTTTTTTAGGAAATCAAAAGGATGTCTTCCTAAAGATTACATATACATCTAATAAAGAATTCATAAGGTCTCATAGAAAATCCATTCAATGATAATACAACAATAAACCATGGAAAAGATTTTCGAATACAATAGGAAATTTCCACAAAATATATAAGGAGAATTCTTGTACAATGTATTGCAGTTATCAAAATGTACAGTCGGCTTACGTGAGGGTTCCTCGCCTTCACCAAAAGAAATAAAATGGTAACTGTAATACCAGCAACTGTCCATCCATTAGGTCACATATGCGAAATGCTGGCATAGCTGATACCCTAGCCAACATACCGCAAATCTTGAAATGGACGAACCGACACAATAGACCCTAGGACTTACAATTATACAGAAAAAACAACTATGAATGGATGAAGAATTTTCCAAGGCCTAACCCTAGCTAGTTTGAGCACAATCTTCGGATAGACTGAGAGACTGGGAGTCTCATCAAGAGGGTTTACATTAATTCAAACGAAAACTGGGTCAAGCCTCTCTAAGAAAATAGCATAACCAAAATAAGTAAAGGTCTAGTCCAAGACTCATGACAAATACAAGCCTCAAACCCTGGAATGATATACATTGTGTCTCATCCCCGATTTAAGTCGATGGATAAACCTGAAGAAGCAACAACAAGAAGGAAACCACCACGGTCGAAGCCTGCGGATCCTAACAGAGAAATGTGATAGTCAAATTTTCATAAACATAACGAGAAGCAAAATAACAAAGATATACATGAACTGAAATGTTTTCACTTACCCAGATAGATTTTCGAGGACTTCCGACTTGTCGAGAAGCTTCCCCGACATATCAAGTCCAGCTTTAGCCATGACAAGGTCTGAAGGCAAACAGAGACAATGAGGAATGGCAAGACCACACCAGCAATAACAAACACTTAGAAAATCAATAGTTGCAAAGGGGTTGAGCGTTATTCACTAGGAAACCCTTTGCCAGAGGTTGGAGCCGAAACCTTCCTCAGCAAAAATGCCAACGAAACCCTCCTCAGTGAAAATGCCAACAAAACCCTCCACATCAAAAATTCCAACAGAAAAGCCCCATTCTGATCCTGACGCTAGCTTAAGGTCTTTCACCTCAGTCTACACCATTGGATGATCAACTGCAAGGAAAATTGTCAATGGGGCACTGCCATCCACACAATTGGAGGCTAATTGTAGCCCAGATCGAAGACTTGCGAAGGAATGGACTCATATCCCTAAACAAGTGGCCAGACCCATTTAATGTCTACCTCAAGGAAAGCAGTACTATTTTACAGATCACGCAACGTATAAATTTTGTATTTATGTATCAAATAAAGCTTAAGGGTTTAGGATATAGTTTAAACATTTTGTAATGGCAACCATTATGTAATACAAATAGCAACTATATGTAGTGTTGACTCATATAATCATAACTTAAGGGTTTAGGATATAGTTTAAACGTTTTGCAATGGCAACCATTATGTAATACAAACAAAAATTATATGTAGCATTGACTCATATAATCATAAGGGCGGTACCAATACATAATCGCGTGTGGTATGAGATTAAAACTAAATCCGCTGGTAATTTCATCAGTAATAGCTGTCTTTCAAAGTAATCATTTAGGATTTGGTAAATATTTTTTTTTTTATATGGATTTAGTTTATTACTTATGGATATGTGACATATGGTATCAGAGCGGCTCAGGTTGCTAAACGGAGACCACTAGAATCAAGGAAATAACAAGTTCTGTGATATGCATGTAGGAAGCAGGAACAACTAGTATGAGGAGAACATGTAATCCACCACTTAGGCCATTTCAGGTGGGAAATTCTGAAGTGTGCGTACAGCTGGGCGAGGAGCCACAAAATACTGGCACATATATTAAGGAGACAATATAGGAGTTAAAGGATGAAATGGCCCAGGTACAGGTAGCTAACGAAAGGTTAATGCAAGAACAAGAAAAAATTATGAAGAGTCTATCTGATAGACAAAATAATCAGCCGCTAGTTCCTAGCCCTGAACATAGAAATGCATCAGGGGAACAAGAATTTCGGACAGAAGACATGGAAACTCGTGGTGGAGATGAAAATCACGAAGAGGAGTCAGATAATTTGTCCAATCACAGAACATAGAAGAGGCAAAAAGTAGAATTATAGGGGGAGTTTCAAAAGATAAAACCCCCTCTCTTCGCTAGAGAACAAGAAGAGGTGGTTGAAGCTCGACTCATAAAAATTTAATAAATACTTCCAGCTATACGAATATGACCAGAATCTGAAGGCCCGCTTGGCTATTTTTCAACTACAAGGAAAGGCCACGCTATGGTGGGAAGAAGTAAAGACTGTACGAGGGGTGGATGAACAAAATGTCACCTAGGAAAAATTCCTTAGATATTTTAAAGGAAAATATCTAACAAAAAGATTCTATGATGAAAAATATAAAGAATTTCATGATTTCCGACTAGGACAAATGTCCATGGATGAATTCATATCAAAGTTCACTTCGTTACTCTGATACGTGTCATACATACGTGAAGAAAAGGCAAAGATACAATGACTCATCATCAACCTACCTCTATTCATGAAGAACAACTAGAATTTGACAACCGGAAGAGCATGGACGAGGTGATCAGTAAGGCACGAATTTGTTATGAGAAAAATAGGCCAAAAGAAGACATGAGCAAGAAATGGAATGATAAGAAAGGAAATAAATTTGTTCCCAATCAAAAAGGGAATAAAGGTTCTGGTAGCAAAGGGGTGTATAAAGGACAAAGCAATAGAAATTTTAATAAAAATCAGCACAAATTTAAAGTACCAGGTGAATTTGGAACTCATGAGCAACCGAGCAAAACTGGAGTGGAATTGGCTAACAGGCCCCCTGTACATTGTTGGGGATGCGAAGGCTCGCATTATATCAAGAACTACCCACAACATAGAGGAGCTAACCAGATCTCTCAGTTACAAGAAGCCTCTACAGTGGGAGATGTAGCAAGGAGTCTCCCAAAAATTAATGTGGCCCTGGAAGATCATCAAGCAAAATTTCAGCCAACAACTATTGAATTTGAAAGTAAAATTTTGGACCAAGCTGTGTTTATTTTAATTGACCCCGGGGCTAGTTTGAGTTACGTTAACCCTAAGACTGTAGAACAATGTAAATTACAAACAGAAAAGTTTAAAAACTCATGGTTGGTACAACTAGCCACTGGAGCCAAAATAAGAGTCTTGGCCAAAGTTGGTAATTGTTCGCTAATATTAGCTAATTAGTCCATCATGGTAGATCTGAATGTATTACCATTAGGGTTTTACGATGTCCTTATTGGTATGGACTGGTTAGAAAAACATTGGTCCCTTATAAACTGCAAAACGAAGACTATTAATTTTTGGGATGACAAGGGAGAAAGACAAGAGATGCAAGGAATACAAAAGCCTTTGCAAGTCAGACTGGTAACCGCTCTCAACTAGCCAAATGCATCAGAAAAGGTTGTCAGATTTTCGCCATACAGGTAGGTTATGCTAACTCTAAGGAGAAATCTACTGCTCTAGAGAATAGACCGCTGATACAAAACTTTCCAGATGTCTTCCTCGAAGAAATCCTGGGTGTACCTCCAAAAAGAGACATAGATTTTACAATTGAGTTGATTCCTGGAGTTGACCCAGTCCCTTGAGCCCCTTATCGCATGAGTGTACCCGAATTAACAGAATTAAAAATGCAATTACAGTAGCTACTAGATAAGAAGTATATTTGACCTAGTGTTTCTCCTTTGGGGGCCCCGGTATTGTTTGTTAAGAAGAAAGATGGAACATTGTGAATGTGCATGGACTATCGTCAGTTAAACAAACTAACCGTTAAAAATAAATATCCCCTACCTCGCATAGATGCACTATTTTAACAAGTTAAGTGGGAAACCATCTTCTCTAAAATTGATCTCCAGTCATTATATCACCAGATCCAGATAAAGGAGGAGGATATAGCAAAAACTGCCTTCAGAACTCGTTATGGGCATTATGAGTTCGTAGTGCTGCCTTTTGGCACCCACAACTTTCATGTGTTTCATGAACAACATATTCCATCAAGAGCTGGACAAGTTTGTGTTAATCTTTATTGACGACATATTGATCTACTCCCGAAGCATTGAAGAACATAAGGAGCATATACACATTGTTCTTCAAGTTCTAAGAGAAAACTAGTGGTACGCCAAATACAACAAGTATGATTCCTTCAAGGAACAAATCCAATACTTGGGACATATTATCACCAAGGAGGGAATCACAGTGGACCTAGAAAAGAATAAAAATCATCATGGAATGGTCAATACCAAAGGATGTGGCAGACATAAGATCATTCATGGGTCTAGCGGGATATTATAGGCGAATCGTCGAAGGTTTCTCGAGGGTGGAATACCCTATCACCTCTCTGCAAAAGAAAGGAAGGGCCTTTAAATGGACCCCTGACTGCCAAAGGATTTTTTACCAGTTCAAACATTTACTCACCACTGCCCCAATTCTGAGTATTGTTGATCCTAACAAGGATTATGTGGTATGTACAGATGCTAGCAAGGAAGGGGTAGGCGACATACTAACACAAGAAGGTAAGGACTGCATATCACTTGGAGTTAACCGCAGTGATTCACACCTTGAAAATGTGGTGACACTACTTATTGGGCAAGAGATTTTGTCTATTAACAGATCATCACAACCTGACAAGTTATTTCAAGCAGCCCACCTTAAACGCTAGGAAAACTCGATGGGCTGATTTCCTAAGCGAATTTGATTTTGAAATAAGACATTTGAAAGGAAAGGAAAACTAGGTTGTGGATGCCCTAAGTCGAAAAGTAAATTTCTTATATGAAATTTCTTTTAGTGAGTCACGTACTGCTTTCTATGAGTAGATTGGTGAAACAACTATGCAAGACTTAGTGTATAAACATTTGTGGCAACAAGAAAAAATAGTAAACAACCATGAGCAACAAATGGGATACGAGGGATTATGATAGGTTAAGATTAGAAGATAAGCATCTTCTCTGCAAACTGGAAAGAGGTTTTGGGAAGATGGCAAATGCTAGGTTTTCCTGCTGCAGCGAGCGGATGGTGGTCGCAGCCGGGTCTGCTGCAAAGGTTGAAGGCGACCCAGAGCCTGGAGTTCCGGTGTGCTCTCTCGTTGCCCTCTTCGCGGAATGGCGCTGTCAAGGGCCTCCATCCAGTCCAGTTCTTTTCGGCAAAGCTCCTGTGGGTTTCTCTGTTTCAAGGAGATATGGTTTCCTGTTCTGGAGGCGGCAGGGCACGCCCAGGTCACACGATATCAGGGACCTGCCCAAAAAAGCCAGTCAATCCCATGTTTCGGTTCTTTTCTTTTATACTCTGAGCATATTGAAAGCTGATAATGACGAGGGCTTTGATTTGGGCGAAAGCTCTGGCCGGCAAAAACTACAACGACGCCCTGTGGTCATCCACCTCCGTGCTTTAAACAAGGAGGTTTTCGGGGTTATGAGAAGCGTGGTGCTCAACCACGATTTTAAAAAAAGGAGCCAGCATGACGCATTGACCTTAGAGATCGGGACACGCCGAGCTCAGAATGCACAGAGAAATGGCAGGGGGGTCTGCATGCTGCAGATCTGTCACCTCTGTCAATGAAACGGGCAAAACTTTGTAGATCCGTCCCAGATCTACCAGATCCTTCCAATAGGCGCGACCCCACGCAGCGGAAAGATCGAGCAGAGGGTCTGTAGAAGAAGCCCTGCACAAAGGAAGAAGACCCAAATCGAGGCCAGATCTGGAAGATTCAGAGCAGGTAAGAGCAACCCGTTTTCAGATTTTTATCAAAACCCCTGAGGGGAAAACCCGATTAGTGTGGGTTCATGCAGGAGACACCATCTCGCAGCTGAAACAGCAGATATGGACAGAGATGGGATACCCAGTTCAGTTTCAACATTTGGTTAGTGGCAGGTGGTCACTCCAGGAATGTAGAACAATTAAAAGCTATGAGATCAGCCCAGGAACAACCATTGTCCTAAACCTGAGGTTGAGAGGAGGGGCTCTACCTCAGGGACAGACAAGCTCTTCAGGGGGAGGCAAGGGGAAAACAGTGCCCCAGCACCAACCCAAGGAGGGTTTTTCCTATAAAAACATCTTGCAAGGCAACAAAGGCACAGGGCCCTCGCCAGACCACGACAGAAATAAACCCAAGCCATACATTGTAGATCAATTGGGGCAAACCCCAACTCTAAATTTCGACTCTACAGGGCTGGATGACTTCGTAAAGTCATATGAAACGCAGGCATTAATATGCCGTTTTAACAGTTTTTGGCCTAAACCAATGGATCTTTTCCACTGGATCTTCACCAACTGGACCATGGAATGTGACATACATCTATGCTCCAAGGGGTTTTTCATAGTACGATTCACATCCAAGGAAGTCAGAGATACAGTCATCAGCACTGGGCCGTGGTTTTGGGGAACAACAGGGCTATTCATGACCCCATGGTTTCCAGATTTAGACCCAAATAAAATGACTGTACCCATAGTACCGGTTTGGGTGCGTCTATACAATCTTCCCCTTCACTTCTGGAGCAAACATGTCCTGGAAGGTATTGGGAACAGCATAGGCAAATACATTAAAACAGATCTGGAGAGGATTGATGAAAGGGTCTATACCTTCGCACGCATTTGCGTAGAAGTGGATCTAAGTAAAGGGTTGCCGGACAACATAAGGCTGATCTACAAACATCAAAACTGGTTACAGGCACTAGACTATGAAAACACAGCTTTCAGATGTAGGCTTTGCAGGCAGACAGGACACCTGCAAAGCTCATATCCAGAAGACAAGAAAGTAAATAGTTGAAAGAAGCAGAAAGGGAAGCAGAGGAAAGGATGGCAATTCCCTCCCCCAGACTCAGAGGATGAAGAATCAGAAGCAGAGGAGGAAGATCCAACTGCAGAGAATGCCGAGGCTGCACATAAAACAGAGACTCAGAAGGGTACCAATACAAAGGACCCACAATACCACGCAAAACAGGCAAAGAGAAATCAGGTAGAGAAGACAAGTGCGGACCATAGCATGGGTGGCAGCAAACGGCATCACCAATCAGATACTTCAGACTCAGATAAAGAACCAGGCCCACAGAATTCAGAAACACAACTAGTCATTGTTTCGACCGAGCCCAGTCAAGGTGAATGGTGCAAGGTCGAAAAGAAAAAGGGGAGAAAAACTTGAAGCGTGAGTTTTACTCACTGTCGGAATTTCAGTTTTTCTTTCTTTGTCTCTTCTATCTCTCTCTTTTCTTATCTCTCTGGACACTTTAGTCTTCTAACGTTGTGTGGGGTGCGTCTGCACCCGAGCCATGTGGCTGCTTTCGAAATGCTTAAGTGCATCTGCTAGTGTAACTTTTCATTAATTCTTTTAATAAAAGGTTACCGCTTTTTTCCTTGGAAAAAAAACAGATGGGATACGAGGTTACTCCAAATGAACTGCTGACTTATAGAAAAAGGCTATATGTACCTAACCAAAAATTGCTTAAACATCTAATTTTAGATGAATATCATAAAATTCCCTATGTCGGGCACCCAGTATATGATTTCTGTCCTTAGAAAGGAATTCTTTTGGGCCAGAATGAAGAAAGAAGTAGCGGAATATTTAGGGTGTTGTTTGGAGTGCCAGCAGATAAAATGTTATGAAACCAGCTCACAAAAAGATAGAAAAGAGAGATCCACGCCTTAGAATTCAGCCTCTTCGAGGGGGCAACCTCCTTTACATTACATAAATGAACAATTCTTGGAT
>APFE030795283.1:45579-77343 GCA_000404065.3 Pinus taeda
TAAGTGGCCATACTTCTTCATCCTTCTTCGATTCATCCCTTGCTTTGTTTATCCAATCTGGTTGGATAATAGAAATAGAATAAAACAATGCTTCCACATCCTCATCCTTTCTTGAGAGTGCATCTGCAACAAAATTTTTCTTCCATTTTCTATAGATCATGTCAAAGTCATAACCCAACATATTTGTGACACATTTTTTCTGTTCTTCTCAAGATAATAGTTGTTCTAAAAAGTATTTAAGACTATCATGATCCATTTTTACCTTGAAGTGTCTTCCCATTCGGTAAGGTCGCCATTTCTTAAGTACATATAATATTGCCAACATTTCCTTGTCATAAATAGCTTGCTTGAGATGTAGCAGTAAAAAGACCCAATCACCTACATCAAAACATTTTTCACTACGATGTTGATCTACCTGTTGTTTCATTCAATTTTTTACCAAAGTGGCATTATCTTTTAAAAGTTGAAGAACTTGTTGTTGATGCTCGATGTGATTTTTCAGTACTTGAACCTTTTTCTTCTTGATATGTCCTTCTATCTTTAGAGTTTGAGGAGTGGTAATTTCTTCCAATCCTTTACAAGATATGGTCGGATTCATTTCTTGATGCTTGATGTGATCTTTCACTTCTTGACCATTTTTCTTCTTGATATCCTTCTATCTCTAGAGTTTGAGGAGTGGTAATTTCTTCCAATCCTTTACAAGATATGGTCGGATTCATTTCTTGACGCTCAATGTGATCTTTCACTTCTTGACCATTTTTCTTCTTGATATGTCCTTCTATCTTGATAGTTTGAGGAGTGGTAATTTCGACCAATGAATTACAAGATATGGTTGGAGATTCATTTCTTGATGCTCAATGTGATCTTTCACTTCTTGAACATTTTTCTTCTTGATATTTCCTTCTATCTCGATCGTTTGAGGAGTGGTAATTCCTGCCAATGCTTACAAGATATGGTATGATTCATTTCTTCTATCTCTGGGGTTGGATCCTGGTGTATATCCTCTTCTTCTAATGTTTCTTGATCCTTTTCTTCCTCCTCTTCATAATCTATGTAAAATAATTTCTTCTCAACACACTTATGACCTTTAGTGCCTTTGCTATCACAATTGTAACAAAGCCCTTTTTCTCTTTTTTCTTCCAATTGTTGTGGTGTAACCCTTGTAGGTTGTGGAATGCTAGGAGAAACAACACTTCCATCTTTATAGTTGTGAAGGGTATGCTTCATAATTTTTCTTTCCAATATGTCACAAGCCCTTTTACTCTTTCCAATTGTCGTGTTGTTGCTCTAAAGAAGGTGTTGCTCTTTGTATCCTCATAATGTGCTATCATTTCCTCCGTGAAAATTGACCACGTAACAAGTTTTTTACGAGAACAAAGCCCTTTATACCATAAAAATTGATCCGGTTCTAAATATGAAGATGCATTACATACCTTTTGTAACAGTGGTACACCATGTAGATCAAAATATTGCTCCATCTGACATATCCAATTTACCGGATCCTTGCCATCAAACTTCTTCATCTTGCTTTTTCTTAATTTTAGGAGCTCAATCTTGAAATGACTGTAACTTTGTACTTTTAGATCTTTAAGCTCTGAAACTAAGACCTATAGTAGTCCTCTGTGTCTTCTTTCCAATGCCACCAGTCTAACCCCAATTGGATTCTCCAATGAAGAGTTATGCCAAATCTCCCACAGTGACCTGATTATAGACTAATTCAGTAGAGCGAACTTGTACGACGTGCCACGTGTCACTGTTTCAACCTTTTACTCTCAAAAATATATAAATGAAAGCTACAGTCCGTCCTCTTTCTGTACCTTCTTACGAAATTTCAATCCGATGCTCAGAAATAAAGTTATGATGATTTTTCCTAGGTCACCTGTTTTGAGTGTAATTCAGGAGTCTGCAAACAGGCCAACTTCCTTAGATCATATCTCCGAAAATATCCCGCGAAACACTCTGAAATTCGGACCCAAAGTTCAGCGCCAAGTCTTCTCAAATGGGTTTTTTTTGTGACTTCTGAAACGTCACAGAAAAAACGTTATAGCGAAAATTCCACGATGTCTTGTTTGGAGCAGCGAAACCCTAGAATCCAAAGCTCTGATACCAAATGTTATGAAACCAGCTCAAGAAAAGATAGAAAAGATAGATCAACGCTTAGAATTCAGCCTCTTCGAGGGGGCAACCTCCTTTACATTACATAAATGAACAATTCTTAGATGACAAATGAAAAGACCTCCTTTCTATATATAGGAGTCTAAGGGCTCATAACATAATCAGAGCCGACATAACAATAATAATGTAAGGGCACAATAGTAACAATATGGGCGCTACATGGGTACATCAATATAATAAGGGGGTTGTACTAATAACAATAAGGGGTTACACTAGTAGTATAGGGGCCTAACATAAAAGCAGAGCACCAACACCCAACATGATTGCTTCACCCACTGCCTATTCTTGAATGGAAGTGGGAGGCTATATCTATGGATTTCATCGCCGGTTTACCTAGATCAAACAAAATAAACAACTTTATTATGGTGGTTGTAGATAAGTTGAGAAAATCTGCACATTTTATACCCGTTCAATCCACTTATAAAGCACTACAAATTGCTAATATTTTCATGCAGAATATTTTCAAATTACATGGCCTAGCCAAAATGATCATTTCTGACCGAGATGTGAAATTTACATCAGCCTTTTGGAAGGCCTTGTTTGAGGGATTGGGTACTCAATTACATTTCAGTACCACCTCACCCTCAAATAGATGGACAAACAGAAAGATTCAATCAAATAGTTGAAGACATGTTGCGAGCCTATGTGATGCAACAACCAACTAAGTGGGAGAATTTATTGCACCTTGTAGAAATTGCATACAACAATGGATATCATGCATCACTATGGAGGAGTCCATTTGAAGTACTATATGGACATAAGTGTAGAACACCCTTGTGTTGGAGCGGCCCAGAGGACAAACTAATGTTGGGACCAGATATGCTGGAAGAGATGGAGAATATGGTGAAAAGTGTACGAAATAACTTAAAAGCTGCTCAGGACCGGTAAGAGAATTTTGTTGATTGGAAAAGGAGCTTCCAGGAATTCTAGCTGGGAGAACATGTGTACATACGAGTACGAGCTAAGAAAAGTACCTTGCAGTCGACCAGAAGTGCTAAGTTAGCACCCTGATTTTGCGGGCCTTTCCAAATTTTAGCCTGAATTGGGCTAGTGGCATACCAACTCGCTTTATCCAGTCATATACGTGTACACAACGTATTCCATGTTTCTTTACTTAAGAAATAAATTTACGATGCTAAACATATAATAAACTGGCAGGACATTCAGGTGAGTCGGTTCAGTCGAACTCTCGAAACACAGACTGTCATAGATATATATAAAATATACATATACATGTGTTTGTAAGTGGAGTGGTTACAGTTGAATGAACCTTTTCTTGTTCATCTCAGACTTTGATAAAGTTATGTTTTCTTTTATTTCAGGTCGAAATGGAAGGATAATTCCCGGTAGAACCAGTGGGTATACTTGATTGGAGAGAAGTAACGTTGCGGAGACGAGTTATCACCCAAGTTAAAATTCAGTGGCAGCATTTTGGGCCTGAAGAAGCCACTTGGGAAGATGAGCGGACCATGAGGGAAGCTTTCCCTCAGTTGTTTCCATAGAGGAACATTGCGACAATGTTCAATCTTAGGGGGGGGAGATGTGATATCCCCCATAAATGTGAATATTCTTTTATTTACTACATATTAAAACAAACTAGAAAACTAGTTTAAGTTTTTGTTAATAAATAGAATTTATGTTTTGAAATTATTAAAACAAATGCAGTGCTGGAATTTTTGACAAGAAGGTGATTTAATATAATTTTGTGAGAAGACATCTGTCAAAAGTGATGGGTGTAATTCTCAAGAAATAGTTAGGTTGGGCAGTTACCAACCCTAACTACTCCTAAGAATTTTTTTATCCCAAAAATATTATGAAGATGGGGATCTGAGATCAGGCAGGGAGATAAACTTATGAAGGAAAGAAAAGAATTGTGTTGTAAGGATAGGCAGGAACTGCTGTAGTTAAGTCTGGTTAGGACCATATAAATACTACAGATCAATTCTTGAAAAAAGGAAGACCCAGAAACGAGCAGCTCGGGGGGAGACAGAGGCACTGGGGCGCAAGTCTCAAGGTTGGGAGGCAAGACGAGTTAACAATTCTAATTGTTTATATAACCAGATAAGTACTAATCTGGAAAGAATATCTTGTTTATTAGATATTAGAATTATATAAGAGAATATATTATTTAGCAGATGTTAGCATTATTTTAGTTCTAAAGATAGAATTAGTTTAATTACTCTATGACTGTTTAAGTACATGCTTATAATATAGTAAGTTTTAAGTTCCTGTACATGTAAATTCTAACGAAAGGAAAAACTGAGAATAACTCTGCTACATTTGAAAACAGTATAGAAATAACCAATACTGAGTGGAATTAATTATAAAGAAAGAAATACACAATTCGGATTCTGAACATAGCAAGTAAATACCTAAGGCTAGTCATTCTTTCTTTAGGTAGCAAGTAAACTCACCATTGAAGGAGCTTGAAACAGAAATAAAAACCACAAGATACATTAATTAAATTTTAAAGAGTGATCACAGAAATGTTAACAAATACATACAAGCCTTAAAATATGTATACGGCTCTGTAAACACCTATCTTTATAAAAAGAAGAGCACCACTTGATTATAACATAAATCAAAGACTAACCATTTTTTAGGAAATGGAAAGAATATCTTCTTGAAGATTACATATACATCTAATAGATAATGCATAAGATCTCACAAAAAATCCACTCAATGATATTACAACAATAAACCATGGAAAACATTTGCGAATATAGTAGGTAATTTCCACAAAATATATAAGGAGAATTCGTGTACAATGTATTTCAGTTATCAAAATGTACATTCGGATTACGCGAGGGTTCCTCGCCTTCACCAAAAGAAATAAAAAAAAACTGTAATACCAATCGTTGTCCATCTATCAGGTCACATATGTGAAATGTCGGCATAGCCGATACCCCAGCCAACAAACCCCAAATCTTGAAATGGCCAAACCAGCACAATAGACCCTAGGACTTACAATTATACAAAAAAAAAATGACTATGACTGGATGAAGAATTTTCCAAGGCCTAACCCTAGCTAGTTTGAGCATAGTCTTTGGATAAACTGAGAGACTCGGAGTCTCGTCAAGAGGGTTTACATTAATTCAAACGAAAACTGGGTCGATCCTCTCCAAGAAAATAGCATTACCAAAATAAGTAAAGGTCTAGTCCAAGACTCATGAAAAATACAAGCCTCAAACCTTGGAACAATATACATTGTGTCTCATACCCGATTTAAGTCGATGGATAAACCTGGAGAAGCGACAACTGGAAGGAAACCACCACGGTCGAAGCCTGCAAATCCTAACAGAGCAATGCGATAGTCAGATTTTCATAAACATAACGAGAAGAAAAATAGAAAAGAGATACATGAACTGAAATGTTGTCACTTACCCTTGTAGATGTCGACTACTTCCGACTTATCGAGAAGCTTCCCCAACATATCTAGTCCAGCTTTAGCCATGACAAAGTCTGAAGGAAAATAGAGAAAATGAGGAATGGCAAGACCACAACAGCAATTACGAACACTTAGAAATTCAACAGTTGCAAAGGGGCTGAGTGTTACTCACTAGGAAACCCTCTGTCAGAGGTTGGAGCCAAAAATCTCCTTAGCGAAAATTCCAATGAAACCCTCCTCAGCTAAAATGCCAACAAAACCATCCACAATGAAAATGCCAACAAAAAATCCCCATTCTGATCCTGACACTAGCTTAAGGTCTTTTGCCATAGTCTACACCATCGGATGATCAGCTGTAAGGAGAACCATGGATGGGGCACTATCATCCATGCAGTTGGAGGCTAGTTGTAGCCCAGATCGAAGACTCGTGGAGGAGCGGACTCATATCCCTAAGTAGGTGGCCAGACCCATTTAGTGTCTACCTGAAGGAAAGCAGTACTAGTTTATAGATCACCCAGTGTATAACTTTTGTATTTATGCATCAAATAAAACTTAAGGGTTTAGGATATAGTTTAAACATTTTGCAATGGAAACCATTATGTAATACAAATAGCAATTATATGTAGCGTTGACTCATATAATCATAACTTAAGGATTTAGGATATAGTTTAAATGTTTTGAAATGGCAAGCATTATGTAATACAAACAACAATTATATGTAGCGTTGACTCATATAATCATAAGGGCAGTACCAATGCATAATTGCATGCGGTATGAGATTGAAACTAAATCCGCTGGTAATTTCATCAGTAATAGCTGTCTTTTCAAAGTAATCATTTAGGATTTCGTAAATAATTCTTTTTTATATGAATCTAGTTTATTACTTATGGATATGTGACATATGGTATGAGAGTGGCTCAGGTTGCTAAATTGAGATCACTGGAATCAAGGAAATAACAAATTCTGTGATATGCACGTAGGAAGCAGGAACAGCTAGTATGAGGAGAACATGTAATCCACCACTCAGACCATTTCAAGAGGGAAATCCTGAAGTGTTGGTATAGCAGGGCGAGGAGCCACAAAAAACCGACACAGCTATTAGGGAGATAATATAGGAGTTAAAGGATGAAATGGCCCGACTACGTGCATATAACGAAAGGTTAATGCAGGAACAAGAAAAAATTATGAAGATTCTATCTAATAGACAAAATAATCGACCACTAGTTCCTAGCCCCGAACATAGAAATGCATCAAGGGAACAAGATTTATGGACAGAAGACGTGGAAGCCAGTGGTGGAGAAGAAAATCATGAAGAGGAGTCGGATAATGTGTCCAATCACAGAACACAGAAGAGGCAGAAAGTAGAACTATAGGGTGAGTTTCGAAAGATAAAAGCCCCTCTCTTCGATGGAGAACAAGAAGAGGCGGCTGAAGCATGGCTCATAAATATTAATAAATACTTCTAGCTATACGAATATGACCAGAATCTAAACATCCGCTTGGCTACTTTTCAACTACAAGGAAAGGCCACGCTATGGTGGGAGGAAGTAAAGAATGTACGAGAGGTGGATGAACAAAGTATCACCTAGGAAAATTTCCAGAGATATTTTAAAGAAAAATATCTAACAGAAAGCTTCTATGATGAAAAATCTAAAGAATTTCATGATCTTTGACTAGGACAAATGTCCATGGACGAATTCATAACAAAGTTCACTTCGTTACTCCGATATGTGTCATACATACGTGAAGAAAATGCAAAGGTACAATGATTCATCAGTAGCCTACCTCTATTCATGAAGGAACGACTAGAATTTGACAACTGGAAGACCATGGACGAGGTGATCTGTAAGGCACAAATTTTCTATGAGAAAAATAGACCAAAAGAAGACATGAGCAAGAAATGGAATGATAAGAAAGGAAATAAATTTGTTCCCAATCAAAAAGGGAATAAAGGTTCTGGTAGCAAAGGTGTGTATAAAGGACAAAGCAACAGAAATTTTAATAAAAATCAGCACAAATTTAAACTACTATGCGAATCTGGAACTCATGAGCAACCGAGAAAAACTGGAGTGGAATTGGCTAATAGGCCCCCTGTACAGTGTTCGGAATGCGGAGGCCCGCATTATATCAAGAACGTCCCACAATGTAGAGGATCTAACTAGATATCTTAATTACAAGAAGCCTCTACAGTGGGAGATGTAGCAAGGAGTCTCCCAAAAATTAATGCAGCCCTGGAAGATCATCAAGCAAAATTTCAGCCAACAATGCTTGAATTTGAAGGTAAAATTCTAGACCAAGTTGTGCCTATTCTTATTGACCCCGGGCCTACTTTGAGTCACGTTACCCCTAAGACTGTAGAGCAATGTAAATTACAAACAAAAAAGTTTAAAAACTCATGGTTAGTACAACTAGCCACTGGAGCCAAAATAAGAGTTTTGGCCAAAGTTGGTAATTATCCGCTAGTATTAGCTAATCAGTCCATCATGGTAGATCTAAATGTATTACCATTAGGGTCTTACAATGTCCTTGTTGGTGTGGACTGGTTAGAAAAACACTGGTTCCTTATAAACTGCAAAACTAAGACCATTAATTTTCGCGATGACAAGGGAGAAAGACAAGAGATGCAAGGCATACAGAAGTGTCTGCAAGTAAGACTGGTAACCGCCTCTCAACTAGCCAAATGCATTAGTAAAGGTTGTCAGATTTTCGCCATACAGGTAGGTTACGCTAACTCAAAGGAGAAATCTACTGCTCTAGAGAATATACCGGTGATACTAAACTTTCCAGATGTCTTCCACAAAGAAATCCCGAGTTTACCTACAAAAAGAGACATAGATTTTACAATTGAGTTGATTCCTAGAGCTGACCTAGTCTCCCAAGCCACTTACCGCATGAGTGTACCCGAATTAACAGAATTAAAAGTGCAATTACAATAGCTACTAGATAGAAGTATATTCGACCTAGTGTGTCTCCTTGGGGAGCCCCGGTATTGTTTGCTAAGAAGAAAGATGGAACGTTACGCATGTGTATGGACTATCGTCATTTAAACAAACTACCCATTAAAAATAAATATCCCACACCTTGCATAGATGAATTATTTGACCAAGTTAAGGGGGAAACCATCTTCTCCAAGATTGATCTCCAGTCAGGCTATCATCAGATCCGAATAAAGGAGGAGGATATAGCGAAAACTACCTTCAGAACTTGTTATGGGCATTATGAGTTCGTAGTGCTACCTTTTGGGTTAACTAACACACCCGCAACTTTCATGTGTCTCATGAACAACATAGTCCATCAATACCTGGACAAGTTTGTGTTAATCTTTATTGATGGCATATTGATCTACTCCTGGAGCATTGAAGAACATAAGGAGCATCTACACATTGTTATTCAAGTTCTAAGAGAAAACTAGTGGTACGCAAAATACAACAAGTATGATTCCTTCAAGGAACAAATCCAATACTTGGGACATATTATCACCAAGGAGGGAATCATAGTGGACCTAGAAAAAAATAAAAACCATCATGGAATGGTCAATACCAAAGGATGTGGCAGACATAAGATCATTCATGGGTCTAGCGGGATATTATAGGCGAATCATGGAAGGTTTCTCGAGGGTGGAATACCCTATCACCTCTCTGCAAAAGAAAGGAAGGGCCTTTAAATGGACCCCTGACTGCCAAAGGAGTTCTTACTAGTTTAAACATTTACTCACCACTGCCCCAATTCTGAGTATTGTTGATCCTAACAAGGATTATGTGGTATGTACAGAGGCTAGCAAGGAAGGGGTAGGCGGCGTACTAACACAAGAAGGCAGGGTTATAGCCCATGTGTCAGGAAAGCTCAAAGAATACGAGCAAAAGTACTTTGCATATGACTTGGAGTTAACTGCGGTGATTCATGCCTGGAAAATGTGGCGACACTACTTATTGTGCAAGATATTTTTTCTATTAACATATTATCACATCCTAACAAGCTATTTCAAGCAGCCCACCTTAAACACTAGGCAAGCTCGATGGGATGATTTCCTAAGCGAAATTGATTTTGAAATCAGACATTTGAAAGGAAAGGAAAACTAGGTTGCAGATGCCCTAAGTCAAAAAGTAAATTGCTTATATGAAATTTCTTTTAGTGAGTCACGTATTACTTTCTATAAGAAGATTCATGAAACAACTATGCAAGACTTAGTGTATAAACATTTGTGGCAGCAAGAAAAAATAGTAAACAACCATGAGCAGCAGATGGGATACAAGGTTGCTCCAAATGAACTGCTAACTTATAGAAAACGTTTATATGTACCTAACCAAAAATTGCTTAAAGATCTAATTTTAGATGAATATCGTAAAAGTCCTTATGTCGGGCACCCAAGGTATCAGAAAATGATTTATGTCCTTAGAAAGGAATTCTTTTGGCCCGGAATAAAGAAAGAAGTAGCAGAATATTTAGGGCACTGTTTGGAGTTCCAACAGATCAAAGCAGAGCACCAACACCTAGCAGGGTTGATTCACCCACAGCTTATTCCTGAATTGAAGTGGGAGGCTATATCTATGGATTTCATCACTGGCTTACCTAGATCAAAAAAATTAAACGACTTTATTATGGTGGTTGTAGATAATTTGAGCAAATCTGCTCATTTTATACCTGTTCAATCTACTTATAAAGCAGTACAAATTGCTAAAATTTTCATGCAGAATATTTTGAAATTGCATGGCCTACCCAAGATGATCATTTTTGACCAAGATGCGAAAATTTACATCAGCCTTTTGGAAGGCCTTGTTTGAGGGATTAGGTACTCAATTACATTTCAGTACCGCATATCACCCTCAAACGGATGGATAGACGGAAAGAGTTAATCAAGTAGTCGAAGACATGTTGCTAGCCTATGTGATGCGAAAACCAGCTAAGTGGGAGGATTTCTTGCACCTAGTAGAATTTGCATACAACAATGGATATCATGCATCGCTACAGATGAGTCAATTTGAAGTACTATATGGACGTAAGTGTAGAACACCCTTGTGTTGGAGCAGCCCAGAGGACAAACTAATGTTGGGACTAGATATGCTGGAAGAGATGGAGAATATGGTGAAAAGTGTACGAAATAACTTAAAAGCTGCTCAAGACCGGCAAAAGAATTTTGTTCATCGGAAAAAGAGCTTCTGGAAATTCCAGGTGGGAGAACATGTGTACATACAAGTATGAGCTAAGAAAAGTACCTTGCAGTGGACCGGATGTGCTAAGTTAGCACCCCGATTTTGCGGGCCTTTTCAAATTTTAGTTTGAATTGGGCCAATGGCATACCAGCTTGCTTTACCCAGTCATATACGTGTACACAACGTATTCCATGTTTCTTTACTTAAGAAATACATTTATGATTCTAAACATATAATAAACTGGCAGGACATTCAAGTGGGCCATTTAAGTCAAACTCCCGAAAGACAGACTGTCATAGATATATATAAAATATATATATACATGTGTTTGTAAGTGGAGTGGTTACAATTGAATGAAACTTTTCTTGTTCATCTCAGACTTTAACAAATTATGTTTCCTTTTATTTCAGGTCGAACCAGAAGGAGAATTCCTGGTAGAACCAGTGGGTATACTCGATCAGAGAGAAGTAATGCTGCGGAGACGAGTTATCACCCAAGATAAAATTCAGTGGCAGCATTTTGGGCCTGAAGAAGCCATCTGGGAAGATGAGAGGACCATGAGGGAATCTTACCCTCAGTTGTTTCTGTAGAGGAACATCAGGACAATGTTCAATCTTAGGGGGTGGAGATGTGATATCCCCTATAAATGTGAATATTCTTTTATTTACTGCATATTAAAACAAACTGGAAAACTGATTTAATTTTTTGTTAATAAATACATTTCTGTTTTGAATTATTAAAAGAAATGCAGTGCTGGAATTTTTGACAAGAAGGTGATTTAATATAATTTCATGAGAAGACATTTGTCAAACGTTGATGGGTGTAATTCTCAAGAAATAATTAGGTTGGGTAGTTACCAATGCTAAGTACTCATAAGAAAGGTTTTTATCCCAAAAAGATCAAGAGGATGGGGATCTGAGATCAGGGAGGGAGATAAACTTACAAAGGAAAGAAAAGAACTGTGCTGTAAGGATAGGTAGGAACTGTTGTAGTTAAGTTTGGTTAGGACCAGATGAATACTACATATGAATTCTTGATAAAAGGAATACCTAGAAACGGGCAGCTCGGGGGGAGACAGAGGCATTGGGGCGCAAGTCTCAAGGTTGGGAGGCAAGACGAGTTAACAATTCTACTTGTTCAAATAACCAAATATGTACTAATCTAGAAAGAATATCTTGTTTAGATGATATTAGAATTATATAAGAGAATATCTTGTTTAGAATATGTTAGAGTTATTTTTGTTGTAAATATAGAATTAGTTTAATTACTCTACGAATGTTAAAGTACATGCTTATAATATAGTAAGCTTTAAGTTCTTGTACATTTAAATTCTAGCGAAAGGAAAAAAACTGAGAATAACTCTGTTACATTTGAAAATAGTATAGAAATAACCAATACTGAGTGGAATTAACTATAAAGAAAGAAGTACACAATTCAGATTCTGAACATAGTAGGTAAATACCTAAGGCTAGTCATTCTTTCTTTAGGTAGCAAGTAAAATCACCATCGGAGGAGCTTGAAACAGAAATAAAAACCATAAGATACATTAATGGAATTTTAAAGAGTGATCACGGAAATCTTAACAGATATATACAAGCCTTAAAAGATGTATACGACTCTGTAAACGCTTATCTTCATAAAAATAAGAGCACAACTTGATTATACTGTAAATAAAAAACTAACCATTTTTTTAGGAAATCGAAAGATTTTCTTCCTGAAGATTACATATACATCTAATAGATAATGCATAAGATCTCTCAGAAAATCCACTCAATGATATTACAACAATAAACCATGGAAAACATTTGTGAATATAGTAGGAAATTTCCACAAAATATATAAGGAGAATTCTTGTACAATGTATTGCAGTTATCAAAATGTACATCCGGATTATGCAAGGGTTCCTCGTCTTCACCAAAATAAATAAAATAGTAACTATAATACAAGTCGATGTCCATCTATCAGGTCACATATGCGAAAAGTCGACATAGTTGATACCTCGGCCAACAGACTGGCACAATAGACCCTAGGACTTACAATTATACAAAAAAAATGACTATGACTGGATGAAGAATTTTCCAAGGCCTAACCCTAGCCAATTTGAGCACAGTCTTCAGATAGACTGAGAGACTCGAAGTCTCGTCAAGGGGGTTTACATTAATTCAAACAAAAACTAGGTCGATCCTCTCTAAGAAAATAGCATAACTAGAATAAGTAAAGATCTAGTCCAAGACTCATGACAAATACAAGTCTCAAACCCTGGAACAATATACACTGTGTCTCATACCTGATTTAAGTCGATGGATACACCTGGGGAAGCGACAGCCGAAAGGAAACCACCAGGGTTGAAGCCTACGAATCCTAATAGAGCAATGCGATAGTCAGATTTTCATAAACATAACGAGAAGAAAAATAACAAAGAGATACATGAACTGAAATGTTGTCACTTACCGAGGTAGATGTCGAGTACTTTCGGCTTGTCAAGAAGCTTCCTCGGCATATCCAGTCTAGCTTTAGCCATGACAAAGTTTGAAGGAAAACAAAGACAATGAGGAACGGCAAGACCACACCAGCAATAACGAAAACTTAGAAATTCAACAGTTGCAAAGGGGCTGAGCGTTACTCACTAGGAAACCCTCAGCTGGAGGTTGGAGCCAAAACCCTCCTTAGCGAAAATTCCAATAGAACCCTCCACAATGAAACCTCCAACAAAAATGCCCCATTCTGATCCTGACACTAGCTTAAGGTCTTTCGCCTCAGTCTACATCGTTGGATGATCAGCTGCAAGGAGAACCGTAGATGGGGCATGGTCATCCACGCAATTGGAGGCCAGTTGTATCCCAAATCGACGACTTGCGAAGGAGCAACCTCGTATCGCTAAGCAAGTGGCCAGACCCATTTAATGTCTACCTCAAGGAAAGCAGTACTATTTTATAGATCACACAATGTATAAGTTTTGTATTTATGTATCAAAGAAAACTTAATGGTTTAGGATATAGTTTAAACATTTTGCAATGGAAACCATTGTGTAATACAAATAGCAATTATATGTATCATTGACTCATATAATCATAACTTAAGGGTTTAGGATATAGTTTAAATGTCTTGCAATGGCAACCATTATGTAATACAAATAACAATTATATGTAGTGTTGACTCATATAATCATAAGGGCGGTACCAATACATAATGGCATGCAGTATGAGATTAAAACTATCCGTTGGTAATTTCATTAGTAATAGTTGTCTTTTCAAAGTAATCGTTTAGGCTTTGGTAAATAATTTTATATATTTTTATATGAATTTAGTTTATTACTTATGGATATGTGACAATTGTATATATACTTTTTAGAGGGATTACATCTATAAATATGTAAGCCTTTATTCAAATTTAACACTCTTAAAAAAATTTTACACCTAAGAAAATTTAATCCCTCTCAACTCTTTACTGAATTCATTTTAATTCATAGTTAAAATAGATCTATGCTATATAATTTTGAAATTTAAAACATTTATAAAATTTTGAAATTTAAAACATATAAAAAAATTTGATTGGTTATTATTATTGGGCATGCGTGATGTTTGCAACGGCATAAGACATTAATTGCTTAATTATGGTCCTATAGCCATATAACTTCTTCCCTTTTCGATTGAACATTGTTCTTTTAGGGTAACTGGTGCGCTGAAACTTCCCCTTAAAGTCTACTTGTACTTGCAAGAGGATACAAATAGGGGGAAAATGGAATTTTAAGAGACAAATCATTTTTTTATTATTATGTAAAATTAGCAATTGCACCAAAGGTGCAAAAAGAGGTTGTTAGGTTTGTCAATTGGAAAAGCTGTATGAGAAAGACAATTGTAGACATGCATGTGGTATGTTTTGCATTTTCAAAAGTGGCAAGGTCAATCTTTGAATATGAAAAGTCATGCATTAGATCCCAACTTTAACTAAAACTAACTATTAACCACACGCTAATTGAAAACCATAAAAATTATATTTATGTTTATTTTAATTTAAAATAAAGCTATTGTTTGGTGGTGCTATAAATTATTTTATTTTATGTAAAATAATGTACCCTACTCAGTCTCTCTTTTTTTTATTCTCACCTTCTAACTTTAATCATAGAATTTAAGGTTTATATTATAATGAATATAAAATATATTTTTAAAAAAATCATTGAAATATTATTATTCTAGATTTTTTTACTGACCCTTTACCAATTTATTATTATTGTAATAATTAATTAATTAAATGTAATTTATAATCATTATTTAAGTTGTATAGAAATAATATTTTTAAATACTCTTTGGTGATTGTTTAAATATAATCCATATGAATAAAATTTGGACGATAAAGTAACTAAAAAATATTTTTTTTAATTAAATTTGATTGGCACACTACTATCCTCCATCCCATATTATTTCATGCTTCTTGTGATGCTAATAAAGATTGATTGATTGAAACTCACTATCATAATTTTCATAGACCATCCCATATTATTTCATGCTTCTTGTGATGCCACTAAAAATTGATTCATTGAAACTCGCTATCATAATTTTCATGGACCATGTATGAGATGCTAATCCTTTTGAGTAATAAAGTATTTATCTGGCCAACTATCATAATTATAAAATACGATTAAAAAATTTGAATGCATAAAGCTAACTACCTAACTACCCTATGTGGTCAAAAGGTCAAAAATTTGTAAATCATGATTACAAGCTCAATGCTTTACTAAAAATTATAGTTAAAAAAAAGAGTAAAAGTTTCTTCTTAAAAAAATATATGTAAAGGTGCATATTCAGAGGAGAATTGTCTACATTTAGATAGATTTTAGTAAATCATTGCATTAAAACACATAGTAAATCATTGCATTAAAACAGAGTAAATCATGTTGTTAAAACTACATTTTATCCCACAAACAACAAGATATTATGGAGTCCTATAAACCAATTTGGTTTGATGTCATGACTTTTCAATGACCTTATTATCAACCCAAATATCATATGAAACATGTTGATCTTATATTCCAATTGGATTTGGTGTATCAACGAGATTATTATCAACCCAAATATCGTAAGTATATGAAACATGTTAATCTTATATTCCAATTTGGTTTGGTATCAATGACCCCATTATCAACTTAGATATTATAGTTATATGAAACAAATTTCTCATCTCACAAAAGGACCTTATAAAGTCTTATATAATGCACCAATTTTCTTCGGTGTCTTGATTGCCAATAATTATATGGTTGGAACTTGACTTGCCAACGACCTTGTTATCAACCTAAATATTATAATTAACTCCTATTTTGTTGGGTCTTTGCAGCAATCTTCTTATCAACCCAAATATTATAGTAAACTCTGTTTTGTTTTGGGTATGTGCAACAGTGTGGCATTTAATAACCCTTAAACCACTCCTTTACCAAACTAAATGTCATAATTATAACATGTACTTTTTGTCTATGCAGCAATTTAGTTGTAATCACCCCTGACAAGTTTTAGGAAAATAGCTCTTGATTGAAACAAGCATAAACAAATGAGAAACCAATAGCAAGAATGCAATGCATTCACCACTTTTGTTTATAACACATCTAAGTTTATAAAACAATAAAAGCTAAAAAAATGGAAATAATTCACGTTCTCAAAAAACAAAGGTCCCGTCCAATTTGGTATATCCTTGTATACGACCTCAAAAGATAATATTCGCTAATATTCATCCCTTCCAAGTTCCACTCGAAGTAGAAAACAATTGAGAAATAGAAACTGATGGATGGTTTCTTTCTCAATATGAGGACTATCAATTAAACCATGGACGACACCTACTTGTAGGCACTCTTAGTGGAAATAAAATCCATTGACAACATATTTATTCTCAGAGATTAGCTTGATGTGCTTTCACCATATGGCTAGGAAAACATGAAGTCTAAGAAAACATGAAGTCTAAGTAACCTATTTAGCTTTTACAAACATAGCATGAAGAACACTGGAACTTTCAGAAGGTTGTAAAATCACATCTGACACGTGAATTCAACACTGCCAAGTAGAGATGCTTGGAACAATAACATTCTATATCCCTTGGAATGGATTGTTGACGGAGCGCGCGAGGACGGTCACGGGAAAGCAGCAAGCACTAGGGTTTATGCAGAGACCTGCAGCGGAAGGTTCCCTGCCCAGTGAATCCTAGATTTGACAAGGGCAGCGCAGAAGAGTCAGGCACGGGGTCGGGGAAAATGGCAATAATGGATCCCCCACAGGGGGCGGGAGGGGCGGTACCTCCACCCGGAGAAAACCAACAAGGAACCGAGGTAAATCCCATTGAGGAACAGGTAAACAATGATAGAACCACAGAGGAAACACAGAACACGAAGGAAGATCAAGCTCAGCAAGATAACCCAAAGGCTAGTTCATCTACATGCAAGCCTGCTGCTACACACAGGCCAGAAGTTGAGTTACCCAGCCACCGTATTAATGCAAGAATATAGTATATGAGGGATCATGCTCTCATAGGTAAATTTATCGGATTCCGGCCAACAGAAAAGGCCCTAAGAAACTAGATCAATATCAAATGGCGCCCAAAAGGACAAATAACCCTGCTTCTAGGGCCGAAAGGGTTTTTTACTGCTATCTTTAACTGCTTGGAAGACAGAAACAGAGTCTTCGATGGGGGTCCCTATTTTTTCAATTCTGCAGGGCTATTTCTCAGAGAATGGGTCGCCCGTTTCAATCCAGACAAGGAAGATCTAAGTTATGCACCAGTATGGATCCGAATGTACTCGCTACCATGGGAATATTGGGAGGAGGAGTCACTAAAAGCCATCGGATCGGTCTTAGGAGACTTTGTCAAAGTTGCAGAAGAAACAAAGACCATAAGATACACCTCTTATGCCTCCTATGCCAGGATCTGTGTATATATGGATCTGAAGCAACGTTTGCCAGATACGGTGTGTCTCTTTCATGAAGACCAAGATTGGATTCAGGTTATTGACTATGAGCATGTCCCTTTCCGCTGTAGGAAATGTCATGCCCTGGGCCATCTCTTCAAAGATTGCCCCTTAAACAACAAGGCCACAGCTCAAAACAGCCAAGAAAAACAATCTCAGGATGGATTCACCAAAGTAACAAATAGAAGAAGAGGAAGCAAAAAATCCACAGCACCTCCTAAGACGGCGCCAGAGGATCTGTCCAAGCCCTCCACAAGCAACAATTTCGAGGTCTTATCAAATGCAAAGATACAGGAAGGGTCTATTTCGGAGAAAACAACACGCCCCACTTCAAAAACAGGGGAAAAGAAGACGACCCAAGAAGGCGAAAAGATCAAGCCGGCCTCAGAGACATGGAATACTCCGGAAATGGATATAGACAATACAACTCACAACACAGACAAAGGGAAGGAGGCAGAAGGAAGCTTTCAAGAACCGCATTTCATGGACAAAGACAACGAACCAATAGATATTGGGGAACTTGACATTCTGGGTCTAGAACAAGCTTGCAAATCAGGTAACTTTGACAAAATCCCTAATAGACAAGTAGATAACTTAGTAGAAGTCTTGAATAAAGCTCAAAAAAAATATTCTCTAGGTGTTCAAACAGGCTGTCAATGGGATGGTAAATTCATCACCAAAGACAGTAAAAAGAGAGGACGGAAAACGGCTTTAGAAAGAACTATTAAGATTGGAGAGGTCTTGGTTGAGTCAGGCAGATATGCCAAACTAACCAAGTATTACAATACTGACCCCAAACCTTCCCAATGAAGTTGATATCTTGGAATATCAGAGGGATCAATTGCCCAAGGAAAGGGAGACTTCTAAAAAATTTGATAATGGAGGAAAAACCAGCGATCCTTTTTTTGCAGGAGACCAAATGCAGTTCGATACTTTTGGAAAAAATTGCAGCTAAGGCCTAGCCAGGAGGGCTAGTTACAGCTGTAGATGCTCAAGGAGCTTCAGGAGGACTTACTATTCTCTGGGATGCAGGAAAAATCCAACTAGTTAATATCCATGCAAATAAAAATTTCATTCAAGCCATATTTCATCTTTTGGGTACGGACATATATGGCCATATCAAAAATGTATATTTTCTGCAAGAAACTCAGTAGAAAGCGGAAATACTAGATGTAATATCGCAGCTCAACGCAGATAGGACATACCCACTCTGGGTGTCTGGAGGAGATTTCAATATGATTGCGTCAATAGAGGAAAAGCAAGGAGGGCGCTGCAGAATAAACAGGGATGACTCACTCCTAAAATATTTTATCCAAAATAACTGGCTAATTGATCTTCCCACCTCCAACGGCCTCTACACCTGGACTAACAAACAAGTAGCTCCAATGCAAATCGCGTCTCGCTTGGATCGGTTTCTAATTTCCGATAATGCAGTACACATCGGCGGAGAATTCACAGCCACTATTATTCCATTCTCCGGATCGGATCACTGGCCCATTGAATTGCATTGGAACAGGCCTGGTAACAATATAAAAAGACCCTTTAGATTTGAAGCTTTCTGGCTCTCTCATCCTGATTTCAATGACTTCATCCGTACAACATGGAAAAATTGTAATCCGACTGAGGCTACAAAAATGGCTAGATTCCAAAAAAAGTTGAAGTTTCTCAAGGAGGAGATAAAACGCTGGAACAAAACCACTTTTGGCAACATTTTCAGGGAGAAGGAACTCCTCATTCAAGAAATAAAAAATATTCAGCAAAGAATAATTTCGGAAGGACGGTCGGAAGAACTAGTACAGAAAGAACAAGAAACAGGAAAAAAAAACTTCTAGAACGAGATCTACAGGAGGAAGTTCTTTGGCGGCAAAAATCTAGAATCAGATGGCTGAAGGAAGGGGAGAAGAACACCAAGTTTTTTCATAAAACTACAGTCCAAAGGAGAATGAGTAATCAAATCTCACAAGTCAATAATGCACAGGGAGCCAAAATTGAAACCCATGAAGGAATAGAATAGGAATTTCTCCATTACTTCAGGAAAATGAACCAAGAGCCCAACATCAATAGAGCAAAGGCGATCGATAGAATCATAAGCCATATTCCTCGCTTAATAACGGAAGACCATAACACTCTCCTTCTCAAACCTATCAGTCTTCAGGAGGTGGAGACAGCAGTGAATTTATTAAAAGCGGGAAAAGCTCCTGGTCCAGATGGTTTTACTTCAAATTTCTTTCAGCATTTTTGGGAGCTGATCAAATGGGAAGTATGGCAAGTAGTAGAAGAGTCACGTACTCTAAGATGGATGTATCCGGGACTGAATGCAACATTCATTGCATTAATACCTAAGACAGAGGATTCTAACTCTCCTGATAAATACAGACCTATAGCCTTGTGCAATATCATCTACAAGATCGTCTCCAAGGTAGTGGCTCTTCGGCTGAAACCCATGCTCCCCTTCATCATTTCACTAGAACAATCTAGATATGTCGAGGGATGACAAATAACGGATGGGATAATTCTCACCCATGAGATTATTCATTTCATCAAGCAGACTAAAAAACCAGGTATGTTACTTAAAATTGATTTATCTAAAGCATTCGATAGCATCAGTTGGGACTATATGCAAAAAATTCTGAAAGCTTTTGGTTTGACCTCTTCTTGGATTCGTTGGATAAGTAGTCTCATTTCTTCCACGTTTTTTTCTATTCTCATAAATGGGATCCCATCTTCCACCTTCCGCACTTCTAGAGGAATCAGACAAGGGGATCCTCTGTCGCCCTTTCTGTTTGTAGTTATGACTGAGGGATTAGGACGCAACATAAATTCAGCCATCCTATCCCGAAACCTCAAAGGCATTACTCTCCACCAAGCCCACACCATCTCTCACCAGCAATTTGTTGACGATAACATGTTATTTGGGCACCCTTCTGTTCAAGAATCTCGCACCTTAAATGCTTTACTTGACAATTTCTCTAAAGCCTCTGGAGCCCTCATCAATAAAGTGAAATCCCAGATCTTTTTCTTCAACACTCCGCCGAAAACTCAAAGAGCAATTGCACGCATTCTAGGCTTCTCCGTAGCTTCCCTGCCTTCCAAGTACTTAGGAGCGCCTTTAATTGCCTCTACCCTTAAGCACTCCTCTTGGACCAACCTCTTAGAAAAGCTGGAGGCTAAATTATTCCTATGGATGCATCGCGCCCTAAATATGGCCAGTAGGCTGGTTCTAATCAAGGCGGTTCTTCAATCTATGCCGCTCTACTTGTTCTCCATAATGGCAGCACCGAAATGGGTGCTCAAAGCTATCAAACAATTACAACGCAACTTCCTTTGGGGAAGCTCAGGACCAAATCGAAAATGGGCTCTGGTCAAATGGGAGGAGGCTTGTCTTCCAAAAAATGCAGGAGGCATTGGTCTTAGAGATCCAGAACATAGCAACATGATCATGGGAGCAAAAATATGGTGGAAATGGCTATCATACCCAAACATATCCTAGGCCAGATTATGGACAGTGAAGTATGCCAACAACTTGCCCTTGGAGGAGCGCATTAGAATGTCGGAAATAAGTAAGGGATCGGTAATGTGGAACTCAGCTATCAAGCACAGAGATTTAATTCAAAAACACAGTTTTTGGGAGGTGAAGGATGGCTCCACAGCAAGATTCTGGACAGACTCATGGCAGCAATTGCCAAGCATAAAAAACCTCATCCAAGGAATACCCGATCAGGACATAAATCAGTTGGATAAGGTAAGTTACTTCTGGAGATCCAACAATGAATCAGACCACAGAGACAGGAAAGAGGCGCGCAACATTTTACCAGACAGCCCAGAGGCAATCCATCTCTCTCTATCCGAAGAACTGCAAAAAAGGAAAATTCTTAAGGAGGCAGGTAAGGACAAGCTGAGGTGGGGGTACGAAGAGAAGGGCACATTTACAACTAAGGAGGCTTACAACATTATTCTAAAAGACCGAATCATCAAAGACAGATTATGGGAAAAAATATGGAACCCGCCCATATGGCCGAAGGTCTCTACATTTCTCTGGCTCCTGTCACACAATCGGATTCTCACCTGGGACAACCTCAGGAAAAGAAAATTCGCAGGTCCTTCAATTTGTCTCAACTGTAAACTGGAAGAGGAATCAACTTTACATCTCATGCAAATTTGTCCAGTAGGAAGGAGACTTTGGGAGAAAGTCACATTTCGATGTCGGAAGGAAGGGAGAGTGTTGGGGGACATCAATTACACTCTGCGCAATTGGCCCCAAAAGCCTTATCAATGCAACATTCTTAATATTCTTTGGCAAATCGTTCCAGGACTACTCATGTGGAATATATGGAAAGAGCGGAATAGGCGGATATTTAAAGATCAAGCAATGCAAATGGAGCAGTTATGGAAAATAATGCACAATAACATCCAAGAAACCCTATCTACTAAATGTTGGTCCCAAGAGGACTTTCCTTCCACTCCACAGGAACAAGCTATATGGAATGACTGGCAGATCGAAATTCAAAGTCCTAATTCTTCTCAAGGTAACTCAGCCAGACATCAAGATTCGCCAACCAGTTGGACTCCTCCGCCCATAAACACATTTATGCTCAACTTTGATTAGGCGTCGAAAGGAAATCCAGAAGCACGGGATATGGTGGAGTAATAAGAAATAATCATGGTAACCCTCTCACTGTTTTCTTTGGTTCAATTGGATGGAACACAAATAATGCAGCAGAACTGGAAGGACTATGGAGAGGGCTCAATATCATGCAAGCTCAAAGGTACACTCCTCTTATAGTGGAAGGGGATTCTCAAATTATTATCAACATGGTCTCAAAGATCCAATAAGGCTCATATGTACAGAAGGTGAGTAGCAGCTGGAGAATGGTCACTAGGATTGAGCTACTCCAACAATGGCTAAGAAACAATAAAGCCATATCCTTCAAACACATCAGAAGAGAAGGGAACAAACTGGCAGATTTTCTTGCCAACCTAGGAGTGGACAGGGGAAAGGAATTATTTGAAGGACCATTACAGGGTATAGCTTCGGAGACAAAATTGTCCACATTTCAGGCTATTCTAACTAGTGATATGCAGACAAGTGAAGAGGCACACCTGGATGCGGGTGTTCGTATTTGCATTGAAGGGTAGTTATGAGCACGCCACGCGGAGAGGACAGCAGGTAGCTGAACATGAAGGCAATGACGGATATTAAGTAGACTGAAAGGAAAGGCATTCAATTCCATTCATTGCAGCTGTTGTCCCAAGGCAAGCACAGCGGCAATATTAGGATGGAAGATTTTGTTACAGGAACATTCTTCCTAGCTCGGTTCTGGTTGCAGGAAGAGAGCTTGCTCTCAAAGGAAACGAAGGGTGATGGTTTGTTGGGGTACGAGGAAGGTGGCAATGGCTGGAGCAGGCCTTTCCACATAGTATTTTTCAACCCTGTGTATGCTCCTGTATTAAAGCCCCCTCGGGATGTAATGGTTGGGACTGATAGCGGGATTCGCTCAGTGGTGGAACAACATTGCAGCATTGACATTTCCCTTGCTGACGAGTTCAGCTTCTTCAAAGTTGTAGTTGTTTGGGGTTCAATCTGGGCGTTAACCAGCCTTTAGGCTTGGTCGAGGCATCCTTTGAATTTAAGCTCGCTCGCCTCATACCAGATTAAATACATGGTTCCTCGTTTAAGGGCTACTCCTCGGCGTGGGCGTAATTCTGGACAACAGGGAGGTTCTGGAGGGAGAGGCAGTCAAAGCTCTCGTCGTATTTTGCCTCTCGCCTTTGCGTCACCCCCTTCGACAAGATCTGAAGAGTCTCGCCACTCCATCAGTAATACAATGCAATCAGCAAGGTTTCAATCCCGACGCCGGTCAAACAAACCACTGATTTCAGCTCTTGTGACGGTCATCTTCTTGGAAGAAGACGAGGAGGATGTAAGTCTGAAGGAGGCTTCCGAGGAGCAATCACCTTCTCCCTCGGACAATTCCTCGCAGAGCAGGTGGATGGAAGAAAGTTCTTATGCCCCTTCGTCACAGAGCAAGTTAGAGGAAGAAAGCACTTTCGCTCATTCAGAGGAGCGGGCAGAGGTGCTTCAGGAGATAGGGAGCATGAAGGATAAGAACATTCTGGATACTGCACAGAAGAAAGTAGAGGCACCTCAGGAGATGGAAGATATTAGGCAGGCTTCGCCCCAGAAGAAAACCATGGATGAGGAGCCTAATAATTCCTTTGCAAACATTCTGTATCTCAAGCTGCCGCTGGGAATGAATCCCAAAGATGTCGAGGATGGTGTGGAGGTCACCTAGGAGCGAGCCCCAGATAAGGAGACCGGGCAAGGATCAGTAAATCACAAGTAACAAGCTTTGTTTTGGTGGGTCAGGTCTCACGCTCTGTTTTGGTCTTCCGATATTCTGGTTCGGCTCTACTGGTTCAACGTTTGGAGGCTGGCAACGAATCCAGCAAGATAGTGGCAAGTCAACAAAAACTTTTTTTGTATCTTTGATAATGCCAAGCAATCTGGCAGGTCTTCTCGCCTGTAAGATCTTTTCCAATTGCTTTTAAGTCTGCTCTCGCTTGTATTAAATTGTATAATGTTCCTTACAAACGGTGGAACAGACAGTTTTGTTAGAATTTTTGATAGAGAGCTGCCATGTCACTCTCAGAGGTTCAATCTTCTTGTAAATATTTTTACAGTTTTTTAATATAAGTAGATTAGTCTTTGCCCAAAAAAAAAAAAAAAAAAAAAAAAAAACACTGCCAAGTAGAGATTGTTGTGCATGCCATCACAAGAGATAACATTCATGCTTCTCACTGCCCTTGTATCCGTTACTACTCGATGCAGTAGACAATCTCACTTAAGCCATGTTCTACATTAGGGTTTTGTGGTGCTCGTTGACTTGCTTGTCAATATGACCTCTTTGATTTTTTTGTTTTGAAGGATGAAGGATTGCATCCAAAATAGATTTTTTTATTTTATATATATATATATATATATATATATATATAGAGAAGAGAGAACTTTGGCTTTTAGGTGATTTCAAAGTTAATACATGGGATAAAGTTTTTAAAGATATCTAAGACCATATTTTCGGTAGTGTAGAATTGAATCTCTCATCTCTTTTGCAACAACCTTCTCTCACACAAAATAATTGTGTACATATATGTGACTGTCGTATATGCATTATCCAAAACAACCCACAAAAAAAAATAATAATAATAAATATATATATATATATATATATATTATTTATTTATTTATAATTATTATTATTTTATTTTTTTTTTGGGTTGTTTTGGATAATGCATATACGACAGTCACATATATGTACAACATTATTTTGTGTGAGAGAAAGTTGTTGCAAAAGAGATGAGAGATTCAATTCTACACTACCGAAAATATGGTCATAGATATCTTTAAAAATTTTATCCCATGTATTAACTTTGAATCACCTAAAAGCCAAAATCTAGAACTTTGGCCAATTACATATACAAACACACTGGCATAGAGTATGTATAGTGAGAAGCTTCTAAAAGAATCAAAGTACTAAGAAGACATTATCTAGATTAGAGACAAGGATATAGGACTTGGTATTATGATTTATAACATGTTTTGAACTTCAGACAATAAAGGTAATCCTTCAATCAAAGGGAAGTTGACCCTTAAGAATCCAACTGACCATGAAAGATCTGAACATTGGAAAGGCTTGCATGAGAAATAAACTCTACTCCTTTAGAAGACTCGTAGATTAGAAAATAGAACATATATTTCATTACATAAATTTAGAAGGTAAAATACAGTCATCTAATTTTTTTTTTGTTATCATAGCTTGTCTTTTCTGATCTTGAAGTTCAAATGCAATTCAAATTTTTTTGAGATCAATAGAAGAACTGAAAACTTGAAACTTTGTCACATAAACAGGTGCATCCTATCAATATATTACAAGAAACAATCCCAACTATAGTAGTTTATGAAGGTTTTCCTGTAATAATGAAACCCTTCTTGGTTTAAATGGAGAAAACTCATATTACAAATAGAGCAGACCAGTAGGAATGCATTTTCTAGGCGTAGTTTCTTGGAGAGGTTTGGAGATGTACATCTCATTCATTTCTGATTTATTACTGAAATTGCAGCACAATACTAATGAGTGAAGGCATAAATGATTGTCGAGATATACATAGCCAAGGGTGTTGAAACGAGACCAACCAAAGTTAATGTTTCCCTCACAGTGGAGCTTACCCCACAGAACATAATGCCCAATTTGATTTGTATCATGTTCACCATAGACACTGTTATCACTCTAATAATTCTCTAGACTTGTTTAATAAAGAAATGATTAGAGGTAACCACAAACCAAGTTTGGAGATTAGGATCTAGCCTTCCTAATTCTAAGAGATGGCTCTCTCTTTTTTATTTATCTTTGTTTAGTTATTTGATTTTAGTCCAATTATTATTGTACTTGGGTTTTGATTTGGATTTGGTGGTGGGATCACTTAGATGAAAAGAGGTGTGTCTTTTACCATTGGGATATGGGGTCAAATGTCAGGCAAACAAGACTAGATCAAGTTCTAAAAACAGTGTCTACAGAGCAAGACAGCAGAGTTACTTCAGATATCAAGGTTGGATCGTGAAGTGGTTTTCAATCGGATCCAAAGAGAAATTAAGGGTTCCTTAGGCCGGATTATGAAGAAAGTGAGAGACGTCAACTGAGAAGGGAGAGTAATTAAGGATTCTCCAATCCGGATATCAAAAGAAAACATGTAAATGATCAACTGTTCAAAATAGAGTGTACTTAAACAATTTGTGAGATAAATTTCCTGTTAATTCATTCAACTTTAGATAGCATTTAAGTTTGTGAAAAACATAAGAAAATAACAAATTTGATAAAGAAAATACTTCACTGTAATAGCTCAACACATGAATCCTATAATGAAATTACTTTATTACCTGGTCGAGTTTGCTGACTTGAAAAATTGGTACAATAACCCTTAGGTTTATGATCAAAATAACTCTACAAATGTATAACAATCCACACCTCAATACTTCGAATTATGAAGTATTTATACAAAAATAATTTACAAACTATCCCAAACTGTCTTGGGACTTAATATAGGAGAAATAAATATCTTCATGCAAGAAGATAGAGACAACTATTGAACTATTGTTTGTTTTCCCTGTTTATTAGGTTGTGTTGTCTTTAATCTTCGGTATTTTTACTTTTAATATTTGCTTTGTTGTTTGGTATTCACGTTGGATGTTCTATTCAATCTGACTTTTCAACTGATACACTTTCATTCGATACACTTTCATCTGGCTAGCCTGCCATTATCCTTTTATTGTGCTTTTCAATCTTACTATACATTTTTAAATTTTGACTATGTATTTCTACAGTAAGTCATTTAATTTCTCCCATGTTTTAGCATCTGGTAATTGGATATTTATCATCTTCCTGTAAATCTCATCTGCCTCTGTGTACTTGGTAAAAGTAGGCTTACTCACAAAAATGTGTTTTACCTCATGCTGGAGGTAAAACAAATTCTCAAAAGTTTGGTATAGGACCTTGCCAGTTGCCATTCCTTTCATAAATGAAATGTTCACTTGATCTCTGGCCACTTCTCTGATTTTTTTGTTGTAGTCCTCCTGTGTCATTACCAAGGGATTGGGCAGACCATTTTTCCTCAAAACTTAAAACTTAACGATGAATCTGTCTATAGGAAGTTGTATGGTTTGGCCCTTATCTTCAAGGTTTAACATTAAATTTGTCTTAGTGAGGACCCTTTTTACTTCTAATATTGTACCTGTCCTGTCAGGTATCTCTAATTCCCGCAATTCATACTTATTTTTGGAGTTGAGTAAGTGAATGATCCTTGCAGCTTCCTCCGGCATGTCTCCTAGTTTTGCTTTTACTCTCTGCATGGCTTCTGTAGCCTATTTTATTAAGTCAATATGCTAAAAAATTACTTAGATGGATGACCAAATATCATTGACAAAGTCAATGATATTGGCCCACAATTGTTCCGTAGCATGTCTAAGGGGTTCCTTCAAAGTTAATTCCTTCTCCAAGTTTTTTATTCTTTCATTCATCCTGGTGGCTTTCTTCACTTCTTCCTTATGCATAATCTAGGCAAGCTTGTAGTCAGTCTCTAGACTGGTCACCTTTTCCTTGAGCTTGTTCATTTTAGTGGTCTGAATGGACATGTTTTACATTGCCTTGACCAATTTGCTTGCCTCATCACCTATTCACCCTGTCGCTGATGTAGACACTACAGAAGCTGGCAATGCTTTAGCCATTGGAGCTGTAGGAGCTAATGCGTTGCCAAAGTGGAAGGTACTGTAGTAGTAAATGTTGGGATAACAGTGGTAGGGGCAATCTCTAGACTAGCTTTTTTTACCTGTATAAAGCTATCTAACTCTTTTTCCATTTCCTTCAGTTGATCATTCAATTGTAGCACCAGGCCCATCATCTCCTCCTAATGTGTTTGGCTCTCCAGGACCTCATTTGTCTGTGGGTGCTCTGAATGAGGAAGTTTTAATTGTTTTTTAAGAGCTGAAATCTCCTCATTCTTCTTCTTGATCAACTTTTTAGCAGCTTTTTTGTCATTGGGATCATGTCCCAACTCAATTACCAAGTCCTCCAATGACTTGATCCTGTTGTCCTTGGCCTATGAGGAGGCATTTTCCAATTTATATTGGATTGTAATGTTATCCAATGAATTCTGCAGCTTATGTGAAGCTAAGGCCTTCCCTGTTAGGGTGGATTAGATCGTCTCTCCAGCTTGCTTGTGGAATTCAATCTGGTCAATGGGATGAACATCCCTGGCCAATACTTCAAAATCAGTTTTCTTGTAGTCAGCTGATTTTTCTGGCTGCTAAACATTAGGCTGCATGAAGGACACCTGCATTTTCCCTGCTTTGATGTCAAAAGATGACATCAACCTGCTCTGATTAGCTGGTGTGTGCTTGAAGTATTGGGCATATGTTTTAGCCTTCAACTTTTCATTTCTCAACTTGATCTCCTTGTACCTGTCCTTGATATCTTTTTCCTTGTCTGTTGTCTTGGTAAAAGAAGAAGCCTCAACATTGAGTTGTCTCTCATCAATTGAGCGTTAGCTGTTAATGGCTATTGTGTTTCTCTTAAATCAGTTGTGGCTTTGCTTCTTTCCACCATTGTGTCAGTGTCAGTTATTTCCACTGATTCAATGGTTTCTTCCTATTCAGTTACAAGATTCATCTTGGGCCTTTTCCTGAGCTCAAAATGCTCATATGTGGTCTCCATAGCATAATTGAAACCCTCCTCCCTATTTCTCTTTGGTTTTCTCTCCTCATTTGCTGGGGTGTGTAAAACAGGAGGATTAGTCATGGGTTATCCTAGTTCTGGAACCTGCAGGAAAGAAATTTCATAAATTTGTTTCTCTACATTAATTAGTGTATTTTCTACATCCACTACTGTGTTATCCATGTCAATTAATATGTTTTCCAACTATTCTTATTGGTTGGAAAACCTCTCAATATCTGGTCTAGGATGGTGTATGAAAGGTCCTAATTTGACCTTGATTCTTAACTTATTTATGACCCCATGAGGGTAATACTGCCACATAAATTTGTTCCTAAATTTCATTTCCTGCAATATCTTGTGAGCCTCTGGTCCAGCCTCTCTGTTATTGCAAATGAAGGGGCCCAATTGATTTTTCATTTTAAATTGGGTTTTCTTCCTAGCTGCTAGGAAGTTGACTTCATCAGAATTGATGATTTGCCTAAAATATTCTAGTGCAAATATTCTCATAGGGATGTATTTAGGCAGTTTGTAAGGGGAAAGCTGGCATCCATAAATTCTTATCTCTGTGTGGTTTTGGTACATATACCAGTCTCCCACCTTGCTGTTCTTGGCCAACTGTAACACCCTTCTGATTTCTTAGTTGATTGTGGGCTGAGGGCTACTAGTCAGCATGTTCATAACTAGATGGAAAAATGAATCGATGAAGTCCTTATAGGTGAATGCAATGCAATATTTCTGGATCAAGGGTGTCCAATAAATAACTGACCTTGGATTTCCTTTGGTATCAAACTTCTGGATGCTGACAAGGAATTTGTCTGATTGATAATATAAAAACATATGAAATAACACAGAGGAGTACTTGAAGACTCTCTCAGTTGGTAATCTGGTAAACTGTTCATGCATCCTATCTACAATGAACTGAGCATAGTTGTAAATGACAACAGGAGGCTTGCCTGGGCTAAAATTGGAAAGAAGGACTAGGACAACCTCATCCACATGCTCATCTGAGGTATATCCTAGGATGCAAGAGAGCATGGTAATAATTTGTCTTCCTCTCTATGAAAAAATGGTGGCAGCATAAGGAGGACTATTTGTGGGAGTGTGGTGGTCCTCTATAATGAAATTCTAGAATATTTGGGCTATTTTGGCCAGGTCTAACTTGACATATAGGTCCAATAAGTCACCAATAGACAACAAGGTCTCATTCAGGGCTTGGTTGGACCTACAACATTTGGTTGATAGACTCTGTAGTGATGGTAAATAACAGTTGTTTTTTAGGGGTGATAATATCCCTTTGGCTAGGAATGTAACAGACATGACAAAAGTGGATGATGTCAGGGAATGAATGTACTTCTGGGAACAAATACTTGTGTAAAGTAGATTCCCAAAGGTGGATTCCATCATTCTAGTTTAGAAATCTGTCCTTACCCCAGTAGTGGAGCTTTAGAAGGTAAGTTGGTGAAGCAGTATCCTTTATTTGAAAATATATGTTTGATAATGCTAGGTGCTCGATGTCCAAGTGAGGGGTTGATAAAGGTCTCACGTCCATAAAGGTCTGGGAAGCCATGACTGAGTTTCTCGATATAAACTAGGCCTGTAGTGGTTGTAGAAGTGAGTTTTAGACAATGTGGAACAGTGGGATGGTAGTTATAGTTTGTAAAAGAATGGTTTGGGGTATACAAGTAAATTTCTCTTCAATTTAGGAAATTTTATTAATTAGTTTCAATTAATTAATCTTTCAATTGGATTGTACATTTTCAAATTGAGAGGGTCGTTCCAGGTTTTGTCAAGAATACCTGGAATTTAGCAGTCTGGCTTGCAAATTGGGTTCAGTGGTGACTGCAGAAGGTACGGTAGCTTGAACTGTCAACTGATTGCTTGAATTAGGTGGTTGTAGCTTCTTCATGTGGCAAACGATGGTCAATTTTTGTCGCAGAGGTTCAGGGTATCGCAAAATGGCTTGAGAAACAGTTATAGTGAAAACGAGCGAATAGAGTGAATTAGGGCTTTTCTGGCCTTTTAACGGGTAACAGTCACATTTTGGCATGGAAAATATGAATGAACAGTGGACAGTTTTCAGCTTTGGCGGGGAGGTGGTTTTCTGGGCCATTGCACCACTTTTGGAGCATAGACGGCATTTTTCATGAGCACACGATCTAGCCTAGGGCCGCCACGTAGTAGAACAACACCCAAGAAAAACTGCGAACCTCACGTGCTCTCGGGTTGTTATCGGTCGGACAGTGAACCCGTGCGATATGGATGTGCGTTGTTAGATCTGGGTGTAGGAGATCGGACGGTTGTCGCGTGGCTAAGATGCATGGAGGGAATCGGGAAAGGGATTTGCGGGGCTCGGGGTTTAATCACAAATAAATGTAATTAATTAGTAAATAAGATGGGGATTAAATATAAGCAACGGGTTTAACAAAGTGGGACTAGGGGATATGTGGTGGGGTTGTTTAACTACACTAAGGGTTGGTGGGTTAAAAGGGTTTTGTTGGGAAATAGGGAAATTAATAAGGGGGGAAGTTAATATTTGCAATGGGGAATGGGTTTCACACTAGAGAAAAGGGGTTTTGGGTAGGGGGATGATTTTTGAAGGGTAATTACTAGGGAAATGTGTGAAACCAAGGGGTAAGGGTCAAAATAAGGGGAAAAGGGGATTTATAACTGATAAAGGGGTAATGGGGAAATTAGAAAATAAGTATATGGGGCATAGGAAATGAGGGGAAATTAGTTAAACTATCTTGTGTGTTATGGAACCAGCTCAAGAAAAGATAGGAAAGATAGATCAACGCCTTAGAATTCAGCCTCTTCGAGGGGGAAACCTCCTTTACATTACATAAA
>APFE030795283.1:82221-129158 GCA_000404065.3 Pinus taeda
CATCCATCTTAGATTCTGTTGCTTTTTGTGCAAGTGACACTTGTTGCACTTGTTCTTGTAATTTTGATATATCATATAGCATTTCTTCCTCTTCTTCATGAGTCATGCTAGAGCTTAGGTTCCTTACTAAGTGTTTGCATTTTCTTTGCTCGGGGCATCAGTGATCAATAATAATGCTCTACTAGCCCTTTGAATTCCTTCAAAATAAATTTTCAAGCCAATCTTAAGCAAAAATTTAAAAGAATCTCCACACCTTTTTTTCACTTTGTAGGAGCTCGATATTGCCTCTGATGTATCTATGTACTTTCAGATCATCTAGTTCTGAAATTGCGACCTATGGTAGCCCTCTGTGTCCTCTTTCCAATGCCACCAACCTTATCCAAATTGGATTCTCCAAGGAAGAGTTATGTGAAATATCCCACAGTGACCTGATTATAGACTAGTTCAGTAGAGTGAACTTGTACGACGTGCCATGAGTCACTGTTTCGACCTTTGGCTCTGAAAAATATATACAAGAAACTACAGTCGGGCCTCTTTCTGTACCTTCTTACGAAATTTCAATCCAATGCTCAGAGAAATAGTTATGACAATTTTCCCCAGGTCACCTGTTTGGACTGTAATTCAGGAATCTGCAAAAAGACCAACTTCCTCAGATCACATCTCTGCAAATATAGTGCAAAAAGCTCTGAAATTCATACCCGAGATTCAGTGCAATGTCTTCTCTAATGGGTTTTTTTCAGCTTCTGAGACGTCGCAAAAAAAAAGTTATAGTGAAAATGCCACGATGACCTATTTGGAGTAGCGAAACCCTAGAATCCAAAGTTCTGAAACCAAATATTATGAAACTAGTTCAAGAGAAGATAGAAAAGATAGATCAACGCCTTAGAATTCAGACTCTTCGAGGGGGCAACCTCCTTTACATTACATAAATTAACAATTCTTGGATGATTCAAATGACAAAACCTCCTTTCTATATATAGGAGTTTAAAGAGTCATAATATAACCCAACCGACCTAACAATAATAATATAGAGCCACAAAAATAACAATAGAGGGATTCTATGGGGCACAGTAATAACAATATGGGGATAATAGGGGCACAACAATATTAATAAGGGGTACAACTACAATAGTAATGGGGTAATCACTAGTATTATAGGGACCCAACATTGTGAACATCTTTTCTTTCTCATAAATGCTCTCACACATGAAACATAGGATTGTGCATGATAAATGTGCTTTTGACTCAGCAACCTTGTACATTTGCAACCTTTCTTCTACCTACCCTTTATTTATCCTAACATTTTTTCTTCACTTTATTGGGTGCATTTGAGCTTGCTGACCCTTTATTTACTTTTCTTTTGACAAGAAAACTATCTAATTCTAACCTTATAACTTCCAATGGCTCAGATTAAACTAATGATGTCATTTTTATTCTTTACCTAACTACTGATATACCAAGGTTAAACAGTTTGCCCTGATTTTTATTCTCTATCTATAAACATGAAATTTAAAGCATGAATAAGTCAAGATTAAGCTATTTGACCATCATGGATTGTGGCAATTCTGACAAGCTACACACAACCTTATTTTGCATAGTAAAGTAAAAAATTGTGGCATTTGAATTTGCACACTTTCATGATCTATTTTATTTCTTTTTAGGGTTCATATTTTTCACTTTTTTTTATCTTTTTCTTTCATTTTGTCCTTTGATTATTCTTTTAGGACATACCCTATTTAAATTTTTTAATTTTTAATATGGAAAACATTTTGCAAAAAGAAAAATTATGTACAATATTACAAGACTAACCATAGCCAGTTCAAAATTATAAATCCTATTATTATAGGACCCTAATAGTGGCTCCACATGGGGATGGCATTTCCTGGTGAAATGTCAAGAACTTTAAGATCATTAGCCTTTGAAACTTGATTGAAGTTAAATTGTAAAATGTTCTTTTGTGATTATGCTTTATTCATACTTATGATGGTGAACCCTTTAAAGCTCAGGGCCTTGTCTTTGGGCTTCAAATTCAAAATATTACCATCCAATCCAATCTAAACTCTGCAATGTTATATACAATGAGTAAAGTAAAGTGAATTATTGTTAATCTGTGGAAAAGTAATGCTTCAAGATTCTACCATTGACAAGTCCTAGCAGGTCTGTCCCATCTAACTCTTTCAAGAAAAATGCATTGTTACCTCTGTGACCATAAATAACATAAGGGCCTTACCACATAAAATCAAATTTGCCATGTTTTCCCTTGTCTTCTCTTCTAGAATCCCATTTAAGTACTTTGTCGCCTATTTAAAAATCATCAGCTTTAGTCTTTTTATCAAAAATCTTTTTGAGTTTATCTTGGATTACTTGTGATTTGACATAGACTTCTTCTCTGGTTTGCTGCAAGTGTATTGTTTGATTTATCCTCCTCTAGATATCATTTGGTTCTACCTGCAACTCCTGGATGACCTTCATCACTAGTACTCCTAAAGAGGATGGAAAAACAACATCCATACCATACACTAACTGATAAGAAGATGTACCGATGGACTTTTTGGTAGTTAGTCTGTCTGTCCATAAGGCATTGACCAGCTTTTTGTTCCATGTCTTTTTGTTGTCTTCTAGTAATTTCTTAATGATATTGACAAGGATTTTGTTACATAATTCTACAAGCCCATTACCTTGAGGGTAATAGGCAATGGAATGGCTAAGGGTAATGTGATATTTGTTACAAAATTCTACCATTTTCTTGGATTTAAAAGCAGTTGCATTATCAATAATCAGCTTTTGGGGGCATCCAAATATTGATAGGATATTGTTTTCAAGGAATGAGATAATGACAGAGTCTGTGGCTTTTCTAGAAGGGATGGCTTCTATCCATTTGGTGAAGTAACTAGTGGATGTCAAAATCCATTTATGATGGGTTGAGGAGGCTAGGTGAATTTTTCCAATGAAGTCTTAACCCCATTGTTGAAGTGGCATTTTTGTGGAGATGCGTTTGAGAGGTAAAGGTCAAAGCCTTATTTTTCCATCAAATATCTGACATTTATGACAGGAGGTCACATGTTTCTTAACATATGAAAAAAGAGTGGGCCAGTAAAAACCAGCCCTTAGAATTTTGTCAGCAATAGTTTTCCAATACAAGTGTCCTCCACAATCTCCTGCATGAAATTCTTGCATAATTTTATCAGCTTCATCTTTCAGTAAATAGTTTAATAGAATACCACCATTATCTTTCCAAAATAAAGCATTATCTATGACACAATATCTCATTGATTTCGTTTTCAAAAATCTAACTTTAGTTCTAGATAAACAAGGAGGAGCTTGTAAGTTTAGTAAGACAAATATGATATCTACATACCAAGGTGAAGTTGTAAAAGGTTCACTGATCTGTGGAGTTGTCATCCCTTCCAGATCATCTAGGGCACCAATGAAGTTTATATCTAAGGCATGACAGTTTGATTCAGTGATGAGTTTGGCTAAACCTTGGCTTCTGGTAAGTTTTGTAGGCTTTATTTCTATGTCATATTCCAAAATAGTGGCAATCCATTTGCCTCTCTTTCCTTCAAGCCCATTTTGTCTCAAAATTTCCTTGACTATTGAATTTGGAACATAAGAAATGAAGTGTGAATACAAGATGTACACTCTAAAATATGTAATAGCTTTCACTAAAGCTAATGCATGTTTTTACATTATGTTGTACTTTAATGTTGCATCTCATAAAGATTTACTGAAAAATGTAATGGGTTGTTCATATCCTTGATCATTCTTTTACAACAAGACTGCTACAATAGTATGTCTGAAGCAAAAGAAAAAATTATAAAATCTTTTTGAAGGTCAGGACTTATGAGGACTGAAGTTTTGGTAAAGGCTTGTTTGATGGCCTCAAAATAATGTTTATCTTCCACTGTCCATTTAAGTGTTGAATCTTTTCTTAACATGTTATTTAGTTCTCTAATTAATTATGCTAAATTTGAATGAATCTCCTAAGAAATTTTATTTTTCCAAAAAATGACTGTAATTCTTTGATGCTTCTAGGATGGGTGATGGTCAAGATAAACTCTATTCTAGCTGGATCTATTATAATTCCATATTTAGATATTATATGTCCCAAGAGTTTACCTTCTTCTAGACCAAATAGTGTCTTTTTGGGATTTAAGGAAATACCAAATTTTCTACATTTAATGAAAACTCTTCTTAGGTGATCTAGATGTTCATTATCATATTTGGAAAAGACTTTGATGTCATATTGGTAAACAACTAGGATGTCGTGCATTTCTTTAGCAAAAACTATATCCATAGCTGTTTGAAATGTTGCTCCTGCATCCATTAATCCAAAAGGCATTTTCAAATACATGAAAGTACCCCAAGGAGTAGTAAATGCAGATTTTGCTTGGTCCTCTGGTTGAACTAAGATTTGGTTGTATCCAGAAAATCCATCAAGTAATGAAATTGTGGATGAACCTACTACCCTTTGAAGAATATGGTTCGTTTTTGGGAGAGGATAATTATCTTTCAATGAGACTTTGTTTAGATTTCTAAAATCAATGCAGAGTCTCATTTCTCTTGTTTTCTTCCTAGTAGTTACTAAGTTTGAGACCAATCTGAATATCTAATGAGAGCTATGATTTGGGCATCATACATCCTTTTGAGTTCTTTTTCAATTGATGGCATAAGAACAAGATTAATTCTCCTAAGTTTTTGTTTAAAAGGTTTATGATCTTCTTTGATAGGTACCTTCTGTTGAATTATGCTTGTGGCATAAGACTTTAGGTCTTCATAACTCCAGGAAAAGATATCTTGAAACTCTTTGAACAAAGTTATATATTTAACTTTTTCATCTAGAGGTAAGGATTTTGATATTTTAATGAACTTAGGTTTTTCTTCAGTTCCTATGTTACATTCTTCTATATCTGCTCTTAAAGGCTCCATTTTTGGTTTCCTAGATACATCATTTGAATCAAAAAAATATTCTAAGGGGACTAATCCCTTAGGCAAAAAATTATTTTTTGGTTTAGAATTTTAGGATCATCATTCAATCTTTCTTCTATTTCTACATTTTCTAAGTTATCTATTTCTACTTTAGTGAAATTAGTGGGTTTACCTATATCTAAAATATTTACATCTATCCCACTATCTACGCCATTGTCTATTGTACAATCTTTATCTATATTACAATTTTGAAACTCACCTTCAACATTCATTAAATCATAAATTTGAGAATCTTGTGAGAAAATTTGCCAATATTTCAAATTGTTAGGTGTGACAGGCCTATGTCTCACTTCTACATTGTATCGGTGGTTGGGCTTAAAATGTAATTTGTAGGTACTAGCAAAAGTGGCCAGACTTTGGGCTTGCATATTCTGTTTCCTAGGAATGGCAGCAAAGTCAATTTCAAGAAGGTCTTTGATCAAATCTAGGAAAGTCTCTCTATATTGGCTCAGTCTGGGATTATTTATAGAGTATTCACCTTTTATTTGTTTAATAATCAATTCTAAGTCTCCCATTATAGAAACTCTCTTGGCTCCAAGTTTTCTAACCATTTGTAGTCATAAGATTAGAGCTTCATACTCTGCCATATTATTTGTGCATTTAAAGTTTAATCTAAATGCATGACCTTCAGAACGATTGTTTTCCATGTTGTGAATCCACACTCCTGCACTTGCTCCTAGTCTATTCACAGATCCATCAAAATCCAAATGCCATAGAGACTCATGAAAAATGTTTTCACTATCAGGTGTTTTGTATTTTTCTTCTACAGTTATGATTTCCTTTTTGTTATGTTCTGAATTGTACAAGATAAAAGAGTCCATATCAGAATACATGGAGTATATGGGGAAATTCTGTGGTTTTTCTGCACTACTTACCATGTATTTCATCAAGGTCTCTCTATAAAGTTTTCTTTGTTGACCAAAAACAGAGTTGGTGGCATATGACATATCTAATTGTAAAGATTCCTTCGATTTTTCTCCCCATGAGTGAGATAAAAACATTCCATATTGGGTGGGATGTCAGCAACTACTATGTCCATCACAATACTCTTTGCTAGGCACTAGACTAGAGTTACACACAAATCCTTGATCAAGCTAAGGCATTTAACTTGGCTAGAGTCAAAGGAAAAGAGGTCTGTGTATGGTCTAGTGATATCTAAGTTTGGACTCTCCATGATTTCCTTTGGCACCAAGTTATGGGATGCCCCTAAGTCTAGCATAGCATTATGTAATATTTTGTCATGAATATTCAAGCTAATGTAGAAAGGAGGAATGCCCCCTTATTGATGTGTACCATTTACCTCAGGGCCAAACGATAACTCAGGCTGATCATCATACAAATTCACAACATTCTCCTCTTCACCTATATTCAATGTTTCAGTGATTTGTGATCTATATGATTCATTTTTCACTTGCTCAGTCAAAGGGATTGATATTTTCAATTTTTCTATTTCAGTTTTAATGTTGAAAGGCAATTGACTTTTGCTTGATTGGAAGAGAACCTCCTTGGCGAATTTGGTCTATGTTTCTTCAGTATTAGGCACTACAGTATGTGTTTCAATAGTTTTGTTTTGAATTATCTTATTTGGAATGATTTGAGTAACAATTTCAGTTTGAGTTTCAGATGAAGTTATATCTACAATTGTTGGGCTAGAAGTCTCATGAGTTCCCCTAGGGAGGATTTGCAGGAATTTCGTTACAAGAGCTTATGTTATCTTTATAGTTTGGGTATATATTGATCTCTTAGTGGGAGTTTAATTTTTCTTTTTACTTCTTAGGCTATACTATTTGTGAACCTCATATATGGCATATTTATAGCCCTGTTTAAAGTCGAAGGACTCTCTAGATTCTAATTCCAATTGTTGCACCATGTACAATTCTTGTTCTTCTTGAGTAAGAAAAGAAACATCTTCATTTTTTATTTTTAATAAGTTTATCCAGGTGTCATCCTCTCCCTCATGGTTTTTTGAACCCTCAGCATAGTTTTCCTGGAAGGATGGCCTAATTTGTTGATTTGGTATTACATTTTTTCCAGTGTTAGGATTCTTCCTGAAGTTGGGGTTTCTTATTGGGGGTCGTTGTTGATTCTCCCACTGAGTTTTTATTTCCATACTTTCTAATATATCCATTATTCTTTCTACACTCTTTGCTAAACTATCTATTTTACCATCAGAAGTGGAAGTTTCCTCTTTAATGACAGCTCTTTTTTTCCTTTCTCATTCTAGCTTTCTTAGCTAATAGATTTCCTTCTACACTAACATCACTACTTTGAATTTGTTCCAGTGTTTTAGGGTTTCTTCCTCTTAACTGGTATGACATATCAGTGTCAAAACCGTTAGGGAATTTGATTAATGCTACGTCTATGTTGAGTCTTGAAAATGTCATTCATTTCCATTACACTTTCACTATTATGTCCACTATATCACCTCCATTTCACTACTATGTCACCACATTCATCCGACTTTCATTATCATTGGGTCACATTTATGTTTTTCCAATCTTTATTAATTCTGAGTCTTTTAAGTGAACTTGTGGTTAAAAATTAGAAAATAATGTGCATACGCTTATACCTAACAAGTGGGTTGAGATTGTTGATATGTGTATGTCAAAAGAATGATTCTAGAAGACCCTTATGTGGCACTCTAAGGCCAAATTCGAATTTGAGTGGAAAGAATCATGGGATCATGAGGATATGTGTCACATCTCCTAATTATATTGTAACTCTAAGAAGACATGTTTCTTATCAGTTCCTATTTTGATTAGGACTCTAGAGGTAGAGGGAGAGATTCATGGACTCTCATTAATGAGATGGCTTATCATTTTTTTGTATAAATAGGAGATCTCTCTCCTTCATTTGGGAGTTATTAAGTCTTAGCTTATTAGTTCTTAAGCTTGTTAGCTTGTAAGATGGTTTTGGAAAGCTTTGGAGAGCTTTGTTGTACTTTGTGATTTTGAAGAATTTGAATAAAGCTTTGATATTCTCAACATGGAAGGAGATGTGAAGTAGATGTCATGGAGCACATTAGAATGTAAGGTAGAGTAGATTTCATTTTGTAATTTTGCTTTGATTTCATTATGTCATTTGATTTCTTTCAAGTTTGATAGATTAGATTTTTCAATCATGCAATTTTAATTCATGTAAGTGTGTTCAACCAGTTGATTGTAGATTAGTTTTTCTTTATATGTTTTTGCATCAAATAGTGACATGAGATTTGTCTCTCTCCTGACTTTGTTTTTTTAGCTTTTCAATTTTAGTTATGCTTTGATTTCAGCCTTATTCATTTGCTTTGTTAAGTTAGTTTAGAAATCAACTCACCCATGTCATTGACAGTTATCTCCGAAAGCCATAGCTAGACTAACTGGCGAGGGGTCGAAATATGAATGTTGCGATTTGATTTTAGTTTACTTTTCTGCAATTTTATATTGAATTGCTCATTTCATTGACAGTTACCTCCGAAAGCCATAGCTAGACTAACTGACAAGGGATCGAAATACGATTGTTGTGATTTGATTTTAGTTTACTTTTATGCAATTAGATATTGGATTGCTCATTTCATTGACGGTTACCTCCGAGATCCATAGCTAGACTAACTAGCGAGGGATCGAAATATGAATGTTGTGATTTGATTTTAGTTTACTTTTCCGCAATTAGATATTGGATTTCATTGACGGTCACCTTCGAAAGCCATAGCTAGACTAACGGACGAGGGATTGAAATATGAATGATGTGATTTGATTTTACTTTTTATTAGTTTGCAGTTTTTGATTTGTTTGAGTGCAATAGCTTAACTTTTATTTTCCGTATTTAGACAAGCAGCAGAGACAGTGATTTCTGATCAATATTCATTTTGTTTGATTGAAGTAGCTGCATACTTACACTTTTGTTTAAGTACTAATTCCATCAATAACATGTTTTGAGATCTTTTGAAGTGCTAAGGTTTTGGAAGTTACCATTAGGGACATAGACCTTGTCTTGAAATCTACATCCATACTTGACCTTTAAAAGTATTCTTAGGACCTTAGAATAGGATTTCCATTTGCATTAGACACTTTAAGAGATGAACAAGAACAAAACCCCAAAACAAAATAAAATCTATAAAACAACGAAGTAAGAAAAAGGTTAACTAAGCACATATGGTGCACCACACTTCATCAGTTTATGATACCCGGATTGATAATTTATGTAGAGCAATTTAAGACGCTAAATTGATTAGACAGACTGGTGGAGGCTTAATATTAGCAAGGATTGCATTGTATATATTATTGAACCTAGTACAATAATCCTGAACTGACTCATTAGGAGCTCTTCTAATGTTATCATATTCAGAAAGTATTTGCAGAGGGTTTTTCTTTCTCTCCTATCTATCAATAAACAATCTATGAAAAGCGACTAATTCTGTAATATGATTAGCAGGTAAAGCTTTGAACCATTTATTAACATCCCCAGTTAATGTTTGGGAAAACAACCTCATTTAGACATTAGATTCATCAATCTCATGCAACTCAAAATAGTCAGTCATTTTGTTCACATGATGTTGAGTAGTATACTGACCAGTATCATCAAACAAAAATATTTTGCTTTGATAATCTTAGGGCATGCCATGGAGTTGTGCTGGTAAAACCAAAGGTGCATATCTATTTTCCGTGGCTAAGATTTTGGCTTGACTAGGGGGTAAAGTGTCGGTACTTGAGGAAGGGCTTGAAATGGATGGAGATGAACTCGATGTGGATAAGGAGTTTGGTTGGATAGGAAGTTGATGAATAACTGGTTTAGGGGAATGGACTTTGGTGTATATAATTGGTGAGGTGGTAGTAAATGAAGGTGTATTTACAGTATTTGAAGATTATCTAGAAATTTCAGAGGCAACACTAGTGAGGGCAGCAAATTCAACTCATTGTTGAAGGTAAGCATCATCTATATGGCTTATCAATGTGGAGGTTAAAGGTTCTAACTTGTCAAAAGTATCCAACACAAGTTTATCTAAATCTGGATGTACAGGCACCTTTTTTTACTCAATGAATTGAATAAAATTAGGGTCTAACACAGTCTCATGAATTACATTCTTTGATTTAGTTCTAAATAATGAGAGTTCAAGTGACAAATCAAATGGAATTTCCTCTAAAGTTGATAATTCCTTGGGGAGTGAATTTTATTTAACTAACTGCCTACGACTTGCTTAAGTTTCTACCTTTTTTGGTTTTCTTAAAATCCTGTCTGGGTCATCAACTATTGTAGTAGGCTTTGGATTTGGATTTGCCCTAGAATAGTGAGTCTTCTTGGGAGCCATAATTTTAACTTTTTTACTGTTTTTATGAAACTTGTTAACAACACTCTAAAAATGACCTTAAGGGGCACAAGATGAAATTTAAGGTTTCCTTAAAGTTTTATTACACTGAGGATCGAAGTCCCTAGTATGGTCGCCAATATGTTATCACTCCAATATTTCTCTAGAGTTGTTTAAGAAAGAAATGATTAGAAGTAACCACAAACCAACTTTGGAGATTAGGATCTAGCCTTCCTAATTCTCAGAGAGGGCTCTCTCTTTTTTATTTAGCTTTGTTTAGTTATTTGATTTTAGGCTAGTTATGATTGTACTTGGGTTTTGATTTGGATTTGGTGGTGGGATCACTTACTGAGATGAAAAGGGGGGTGTCTTTTACCATTGATCTATGGGGTCAAATGTCAAGGAAACAGGACTGGATCAAGTTGTAAAAATAGTGTCTACATGGCAAGATAGTAGTGTTACTTCAGATCTCAAGGCTGGATGGTGAAGTGGTTTTCTATCGGATCCAAAGAGAAATTAAGGGTTCCTTAGGCCGGATTATGAAGAAAGTGAAAGAGGTAAATCGGGATGGGAGAGAAATTAAAGATTCTCATAACCCGATATCAGAAGAAAACGTGTAAATGATCAATTGTTCAAAACAGAGTGTACTTAAACAAATTCTTAGATAAATTTTCAGTTAATTCATTGAACTTTACATAACGTTTAAGTTTGTGAAAAACATAAGAAAATAACAAATTTGACAAAGAAAATACTTCACTGTAATAGCTCAAAAAATGAATCATGTAATGCAATCTCTTTATTACTTGGTCCAGTCTGCTGACTTGAAAAATTGGTACAATAACCCTTAGGTTTAAGATCAAGATAACTCTACAAATGTATAACAATCCACACCTCAATACTTTGAATTATGAAGTATTTATATAAAAATAATTTACAAAATATCCCAAACTGTCTTGAGAATTAATCCAGGAGAAAGAAATATCTTCACGCAAGAAGATAGAGACAACTATTGAATTGTTGTTTGTTGTCCCTGTTTATTAGGTTGTGCTGTCTTTAATCTTTGATATTTTGCCTTTTAATCTCTGCTTTGTTGTTTGGTCTTCACGTTGGATGTTCTATTCACTCTGACCTTTCAACTGATACACTTTCATCTGGCTCGCCTGTCATTATCCTTTTACTATGCTTTTCAATCTTACTGTACATTTTTACCTTTTAATTGTGTATTTCTACAGAAAGTCATTTAGTTTCTCCCATGTTTCAGCGTTTGGTAATTGGATATTTATCATCTTCCTGTAAATCTCATTTGCCTCCGTGTACTTGGTAAAAGTAGGCTTATTCACAAAAAGGTGTTTTACCTCATGCTGGAGGTAAAACAAATTCTCAAAAGTTTGGTATAGAACCTTGCCAGTTGGCATTCCTTTCATAGATGAAGTGTTCACTTGATCTCTGGCCACTTCTCTGATTTTTCTGTTGTAGTCCTCCTATGTCATTAACTTGTTGTTTATTACCAAGGGATTGGGCAGACCCTTTTGCCTCAAAACTTCAAACTTAACCATGAATCTGTCTATAGGCAGTTGCATAGTTTGGCACTTATCTTCAAGGTTTAACATTAATTCCTCTTGGTGAGGACCCGTTTTACTTCTAATATTATACTTGTCCTGTCAGGTATCTCTAATTCCTGCAATTCATACTTATTTTTGGAGTTGAGGAAGTGAATGATCCTTGCAGCTTCCTCTGGCATGTCTCCCAGTTCTTCTTTTACTCTCTGTATGGCTTCTGTAGCTTATTTTATTAAGTCATACTGCTAAGAAATTACTTGGATGGATGGCCAAATATCATTGACAGAGTTAATGATATTGGCCCACAATTGTTCCTTATCTTGTCCAAGGGGTTCCTTCAAAGTTAATTCCTTCTCCAAGTTTTTTATTCTCTCATTCATCCTGGTGGCTTTATGCACTTCTTCCTTGCGCATAATCTGGGCAAGCTTGTAGTCAGACTCTAGACTGGTCACCTTTTCCTTGATCTTGTTCATTTCAGTGGTTTGAATGGACACATCTTCCATTTCCTTGACCAATCTACTTGCCTCATCACCTGTTGACCTTGTTGCTGATGTAGATGCTGCAGAAACTGGCAGTGTTGTAGCCATTAGAGCTGTAGGAGCTAATGATGCTACCAAAGTGGAAGGTACTGCAGTAGTAACTGTTGGGATAGCAGTGGCAGGGACAGTCCCCAGACTAGCTTGTTTTACTTGTATCAAGCTATCTAACTCTTTTTCCATTTCCTTCAATTGATCATTCAATTGTAGCATGAGGTCCATCATCTCCTCCTAATTTGTTTGGCTCTCCAGGACCTCTTTTGTCTGTGGGTGCTCTGAATGAGGAAGCTTTAATTGTTTTTTAAGAGCTGTAATGTCTTCATTCTTCTTCTTTATCAACTTCTCAACAACTTTGATGTCCTTGGGATCATGTCCCAGATCAATTACCAAGTCCTCCAATGACTTGATCATGTTGTCCTTGGTCTATGAGGAGGCTTTTTCTAATTTATATTTGGGTGTAATGTTATCCAATGAATTCTGCAGCTTATGTACAGCCATGGCCTGCCCTATCAGGGTGGAGTAGATCATCTCTTTAGCTTGCTTGTGGAATTCAATATGGTCAATGGGATGAACATGCCTGGCCAACACTTTGAAATCAATTTTCATGTAATCAGCTGATGTTTTTGGCTGCTGAACAGTAGGTTGCATGACGGACACCTGCATTTTCCCTGCTTTGATGTCAAAAGCTGACATCAACCTGCTCTAATTAGTTGGTGTGTGCTTGAAGTATTGTGCATATGTTTTAGCATTCAACTTCTCATTTCTCAACTTGATCTCCTTATACCTGTCCTTGATATCGTTTTCCTTGTTTTCTCGCTTGGTAAAAGAATAAACATCAACACTGAGTTGTCTCTCAATCAGTTGAGTGTTAGATGTTGATGGTTGTTGTGTTTCTCCTGAAGCAGTTGTGGCTTTGATTCTTTCCACCATTGTATCAATGTCAGTTATTTCCACTGATTAAATGGTTTCTTCATGTTCAGTTATAGGATTCAAATTGGGCCTTTTCCCGAGCTCAAAATGCTCATCTGTGGTCTCCATAGTAGAACTGGAACCCTCATCCTTGTTTTTCTTTGGCTTTCTCTCCTCAGTTGTTGGGGTGTGTAAAACAAGAGGATTATTCATGGTTTCCCCTAGTTCTGGAACCTGCAGGAAAGAACTTTCATTAATTTGTTTCTCTACATCAATCAGTTTATTTTCTACATCCACTACTATGTTATCCATGTCAATTAATGTGTTTTCCAACCATTATGATTAGTTGGCAAACCTCTCAATATCCGACCTAGGATGGTGGATGAAAGGTCCCAATTTGACCTTGATTATTAACTTATTTATGACCCCATGAGGGTCACACTGCCACATAAAGTTGTTCCTGAATTTCATTTCCTGCAATATCTTGTCATCCTCTGGTCCAACCTCTCTTTTATTGCAAATGAAGGGGTCCAATTGATTTTTCATTTTAAATTGGGTTTTCTTCCTAGCTGCTAGGAAGTTGATTTCATTAGATTTGATGATCTGCGTAAAATATTCCAGTGCAAATATCCTCAAAGGGAGGTATTTGGGTAGTTTATAAGGGGTAAGTTGGCATCCATAAATTCTAATCTATGTGTGGTTCTGGTACAGATAACAGTCTCCCACCTTGCTTTTCTTGACCAACTATAACACCCTTTTGATTTCTTGGTTGATTCTAGGTTGAGGGCTACTGGTCAGAATGTTCATAACTAGATGGAAAAATGAATCGATGAAGTCCTTATAGGTGAATGCAGTGGAGTATTTTTGGATCAAGGGTGTCCAATAAATAACTGACCTTGGATTCCCTTTGGTATCCAACTTCTAGATGGTGACAGGGAATTTGTCTGATTGATAATATAAAAACACATCAAATAACGCAAAGGAGTACTTGAAGACTCTCTCAGTTGGTAGTATGGTGAATTGTTCATGCATCCTATTTGAAATGAACTGAGCATAGTTGTAAATGATAGCAGGAGGCTTGCCTGGGTTAAAATTCGAAAGAAAGGCTAGGAAAACCTCATCCACATGATCATCTAAGGTATATCCTAGGATGCAAGAGAGCATGGTAATAATCTATCTGTCTCTCTCTGGAAAAATGGTGGTAGCATAAGGAGTACTATCTATGGGAGTATGATGGTCCTCTATAATGAAAGTCTGGAATATTTGGGCTATTTTGGCCAGGTCTAACTTGACATATAGGACTAGCAAGTCACCAATAGACAGTGGGGTCTCATTTAGGGCTTGGTTGGACCTACAACATTTGGTTGATAAACTCTGCAGTGATGGTAAATAATAGCTACTGGTTAGGGGTGATAATAGCCCTTTAACTAGGAATGTAACATGCATGGTAAAAGTGGATTATGTCAGGGAATGGATATACTTTTGTGAACAAATACTTGGGTAAATTAAATTCCCAAAGGTGGATGTCATCATTCTAATAGGAATACGTCCTTACTCTAGTAGTGGAGCTTTAGAAGGTAAGTTGGGGAAGCAGTATCCTTTATTTGAAAATCTATGTTTGTTAATGCTAGGTGGTCGATGTCCAAGTGAGGGGTTGATAGAGATCTCACGTCCAAAAAGTTCTAGGAAGCCATGGCTGAGATTATGGATATAAAATAGGCCTATAGTGGTTGTAGAAGTGAGGTTTAGACATCGTGGAATAGTCATATGGTAGTTACAGTCTATAAAATAATGGTTTGGGGTATACAAGTAAATTTCTCTTCAATCTAGGCAAGTTTATTAATTAATTTCAATTAATTAAGCTTTCAATTGGACTGTACATTTTCAAATTAAGAGGGTCGTTCTAGTTTTTGTCAAGAATACCTAGAATTTGGCAATCTAGCTTGCAAACTAGGTTCAATGGTGAATGGAGAGGCTACGATAGCTTGAACTATCAAATGGTTGCTTGAATTAGGTGTCTAGAGCTTCTTCAGGTGGCAGACGATGGTCAATTTTGGTCGCAGAGGTTCAGGGTGTCGCAAAATGGCTTGAGCAGCAGTTACAGTGAGAATGAGCGAAAAGAGTGAATTGGGGCTTTTCTGGCCTTTTAACGGGTAATGGTCACATTTTGGCGTGGAATATATGAATGAACAGTGGGCAGGTTTCGACTTTGGCGGGGAGGTGGTTTTCTGGGCCATCGCACTGCTTTTGGAGGGCAGGCAGTATTTTTCATGAGCATGCAATATAGCCTAGGGCAGCCATGTAGCAAACAGTGCCCAGGAAAAACCGCGAATTCCGCGTACTCTTGGGATCCTATTGGTCGGACAGTGAACCCGAGCGATATGGCTGCGCATTATCGGATCTAGGGGCAGGAGATCGGATGACTTTCGCGTGGTTAAGATGCAGAGAGGGAATCGGGAAAGGGATTTACGGGGTCTGGGGTTTAATCACAAATAATTGTAATTAATTAGTAAATAAGATGGGGATTAAATATAGGCAACATGTTTAACAAAGTGAGACTAGGGGTTATGTGGAGGGGGTTTTTTAACTCCACCATGGGTTAGTGGGTTAAAAGGGTTTTATTGGGAAATAGGTAAATTAATAGGGGGAAGTTAATATTTGCAATGGGGAATGGGGTTCACACTAGGGAAAAGGGGTTTTGGGTAGGGGGATGATTTTTGAAGGGTAATTACTAGGGAAATGTGTGAAACCAAGGGGTAAGGGTCAAAATGAGGGGAAAAGGGAATTTATAACTGATAAAAGGGTAATGGGCAAATTAGAAAATAAGCATGTGGGGGCATAGTGAAATGAGGGGAAGTTAGTTAAACTAGCTTGTGAACATCTTTTCTTTCTCATAAATTCTCCTGCACATGAAACATAGGATTAAGCATGATAAATGTGCTTTTGACTCAGCAACCTTGTACATTTTCAATCTTTTTTCTACCTACCCTTTTTTTATCCTAACATTTTTTCTTCACTTTATTGGGTGCATTTGAGCTTGCTAACCCTTTATTTACTTTTTTTGACAAGCAAACTATCTAATTCTAACCTTATAACTTCCAATGGCTCATATTAAACTGATGAGCTCATTTTTATTCTCTACCTAACCACTGATATGCCAAGGTTAAACAGTTTGGTTAGATCTTTATTTTCTGTCTATCAACATGAAATTTAAAGCATGAATAAGTCAAGATTAAGCTATTTGACCATCATGGATTGTGGCAATTCTGACAAGCTGCACACAACTTTATTTTGCATAGTAAAGTAAAAAGTAGTGGCATTTGAATTTGCACACTTTCATGATCTGTTTTATTTCTTTTTGGGGTTCATAGTTTTCACTAATTTTCCTTTGATTATTATTTTAGGACATACCCTCTTTACATTTTTTGATTTTTAATATGGAAAACATTTTGCAGAAAGCAAAAGTATGTACAATATTACAAGACTAACCATAGCCAATTCAAAATTATGAATCCTATTATTATAGGACCCTAACAGACACCATCAAGAATATGCATCCATTACAGATCTAAATTCCAAGACAAGCACTTCAACCCTCAACAACTTGTTGTTGAGGTGACCCTTGACTGCCTAATGAAGCTCTTTGTTGCTGCTTATTATGATTTCTAATGTCAAGCCACGTGGAATCAAACTGGAGAATAATAACACATTGAATGATGTCACCTCAAATATCAAAAGGTTCTTAACAATGTCCTCACCTGCATCACAAGTTCCATTGTCTTCTAAGCTCCTATGCCCAGGGGTTATCAATGACAACCCAACGTATACTACAACTGTGAACAGTGAGTTCACATTCACCAAATCATCCAAGGCTGTAACATGCACACTTGTTGTGCCTTTGCTCATAATCCTGTCAATCTCGTCTATAGGACCCTCAAAACTACACGCTCACATTAAAAACTCGTCAGAATAATCATGACCTAAAGATGTTAAAATCCGAGAATCAAAACATATCCACATAGAAATGTATTGTATTGATGAAACAAATGATGCATTAAAGATTTTGAAAACTAGTATCTCACATAAATATGACAAATTTGTGGTACCCCATAAAATACAACGAATTTATGAATGAAAATTACTGCCAATATTTTTGGAAAAACCAAAAGTTGGACTACCAAAAACCTCCACAGAAATATCTCATGTGTACTGCAAATATATTTTAAAAACCCCAAAATAAGATTTAAGAAACATCCCCATACAAATAACTCGTTCAAATAAAGATATTGTTGTAAAGCCTTTAAAATCTTAGAAAATGGAGAACATGAAAAGTATGCAAAATATGATCTAGCTATCAAATATTACAAATTTAATTGAAAATAATGTAAGAAACACCTCACTCGAAGATATCTGTATCATGCCACCATTATTAGGAATTTTGAAATTGCATACAAATATTGAAGTTCTTACTGCTTGTAATTTTACTTAAAAGAAGAGTTATTTTGATCTCACCCTTTGAATACTGCATAAACCTTTTTTGAAACTAAAGCAACAAAGTACTATTGAAATCAATTTTCACTTTTCCCTTTCAAAAAAATGGTGATTGAGAGGGCCTTGAGACATGTATTCATAAACCAAAAGCATTTCAGGTCCCTCGATGTAGTACCCAAGCAATGCAACAAGGTGTTTATGATGAACCTTTGTAAGAACATCAATCTCTGCTTGGAATTCATACAATCCCTTACTACTCATAACAACAACCTCCATTCTCTTCCCAACAATCTTAGTGCCGTCATGTACCTCACCTTTGTAGACCACACCAAATCCCCTACAACCCAAAGCATTTTCCTTACTAAAATAATTTGTAACATTACGAAGAACTTGGTTTGAGATGATCATGTTACCAGCCTCCACCGCATGTACATCACTCGGCCCACTACTCATCTTTCTTTGTGTATCTCTAGTTGTGGTCGGAACATTTTGTCCCCTTGCAGTGATCTTTTGCAACTCAGACTCCAAAGCAGAATTATCGGGATGAACAACTACAGTACTAGGGCTCTACACATGGCCTAATCTTGGTAATCCTTTCTTGTAGAAATATAATCTCAAGCCAACAACTTCACTTAATCCAGAAAACCCACCTAGAACAACACCCATAATAACACCCAATGAGGAAGATGATCAATTCTTGTCCTTCTTACCACCCAAAACAGCTCCAGGGTTATGTCCTATTGTAGGTGCTACAAGTTTCACAGTTGATGAAGTCGGTGATTTATTTGGAGTCTGAGGACATGATTTAGGGGAGGGTGTTTAGGAAGATTTTTCCCAATCTGCAGATTCCCATGAATGTTCAAAATAACACAATAATACTAGGCAGTTTTTGCATCACCCTTTTGGTCCCTCCCATTGTTTATTAAGATCTCCCCACTATAATTTATATAAAGGGATTCATTATCTCGAAAAGCGACAACAAGATAGGGTTAAAGGAAGTGTCGTTTTGGTGAACAATTGGGCACTGTGGGTTTTTAACCAGGCTCAAATTGTGCTTGCATCACTCTACAAACCTTTGAAGGTCCTTGTTATGTTATAGTAATCGCAACCACCTTTTTGCATAAAATTAAGGGAAATGGCTATTTGTTTTGAGGTCTACTCTATTAGTTTTCCATTCATTGTCAATAACCATGGACTGCTTCAAGCTAATGGTGGATATAGCTGATAAATAATGTCTCTGATCATGTTAAGTTTTAGTATCGTACAATCAAAGTTGTAATTTTGAGGTTTTGTGTACTCTTGGTTGAGGCATTGGCCTCCTCAGTGAGTCCTATGGTTAAGTGGACACCACCTGTTATCAATGTAATACAGTCTCTTATTAATAGAAATCATTTTCAAGAGCTTACAAAAAAACATTTAAATATAATGAAGATGCATATTTTTTATCACTTGGCATAATGATTTGATTGTGCATGGAAATTAAAATTGTTATTAAATTGAGAGGTTCGTTGCCAGTATTCTATAGTTGTGTATCTTTAGTGTTTAATTTCTAGTTGACACGTGTATTTTTTGAAAAAAAAACAAGATATTATTAAAATCAATGTCCATTATAATAAAAAAACAAAAATGAGTATACATATTTGATTATTATTAAATAAAAAGATTATAAAACATCAATAATGTTTCTCTCATTGTACTAGCTCGTCTATTGTTAATATCACAATCTAGAAAGAAGATGTGGTAAAAATATTTCACCTTCAATCTTAGTCATTAAAATAAAAATATAATCATATAAATTTTAAAAGAAATTACAAAAATGAAAAAACAAAAGGATAAAAATCAAACATGTAAAATATTAAAACATTATCTAATTAAAATTGTTCGAAATCACATATCTATATAATATTATTATATATATATTATATTATGGAAAAATAATGAAAGAAATATTCAATCGCTCTAATAAGAATTAAAGAGATAATGGAATTATTTAGTTTTTCTATAAAATTTAGTAGCATTTAAATTAGTTAAATTAATAAAAAATTATGTGGGTTTAATTTAATATTTTAATACTTGGGTTAATAAGTATTTACTCGTATTTAAGGTTATTTTTTTCAAGGAAAAAAAATATGTTCCCTCTTATTGCTACCCCTAAAGTGAGGTTGTTTGGTACTAGCCCAGAGGTTGTTATACTCATTAAACTCTAAGACTAGAAGCTCAACACGAGAATGAAGGATTGTAAGAATTAAAGATATATTTATAATAGAAAAAACTTTTTCTTTTGGACAATGTGGTCCATAAGTGATCTGACTACTTTACATTTGGCCCATTTTAAGGTAATTATTTTAGTTAATTTTGTCTTAAATCCAACAAATATTTGTTGGAATTACAAGTTTCAACTATGTAGTCTACACAATCCAAGTACTTAAGGGGATCTCATTTATGCATTCAAATATATATATATATATATATGATGATGATGATGATGATGATGATGATGATGATGATTGGAGGTGTGACTGATGATAGGGAATTGAGAGCAGATGTGGGCAAGAGTCGGATAGTTTAAAAAGAAGTGTTTTCCACCTTCTTAGTATTACAAATCTAACAAATTCTATCGTCCTAGTGAGTCCTGAAAGTAGACCACTACTCACTCTCACTCCGAAGCTCATGAGAATTAGTTATAATCCTAGCAATGTTCATTTTCTTCTTAGTGCTAGTCAACATAGAGAGATAATTCTGGTTATCGAGTGTGGGGTTGATCACCTCCTTATAGTACCTTAGATTCATTTTACCCTTGAGCTCCTTAGCATCCCACATCTTGTCCTTCAAATTGAAGGTAATAGTATCTTTGATATTGTCCTTGCTTCCCATGATGATCTCCTCCTTAATCCCCCAAATGTTGAGCCAAGACCGAACATCCTGATGCCACTTATGAAGTTGCTTCCTATACATCAGATATCTAAACATGGCTGCAATTTCAATGGGGGGCATGCTAGCTTGGATCAAGAGGATAGGATAGGGAGTATTTTCCTTTATCTTTAGAGGTGCAAACTTTTCAACTTTTACAAGGTTTGCACTTCAAGATATTTGATTCTTGTTAGTGCTTGCTAGATTCATCGTGAAGGTGGATCTATACTAGTTCTACAACCCACCATGAGGAATATGACTCAAGTCCATTTGAAAATAAAATAAATTTTAAATAAAAAAAAGACAATGCCCACCGTAATAAAAAAATAAAAATTAATATGCATGTTTGATTAGTTTTAATTAAAAGCATTATAAAACATCAATAATTCCAATTTAACTTCATATAAGAAAAAAGTAATAAAAATATTTCATTTTCACTCTCAATTATAATTACCTAATTTTAACAAATTATAATTACTTCAATTTTATCACACACCCATTTCATTAGCTTCAACATCGAATTACTTTTGACGGGATATGCAGTTTTGATCATTTGGGTCATGCTTCAGGTGAACAACCACGGGTTCCGTACCGTGTTACATAACATCGATTAGTTTTTGGTGAGTTATATTAATCAGAGCTCTTCTTTCTCTGTTCTAATTGATTTAAGATACCCACTAAGACAGTAAAATGGAAATTTGTAACTTTACTGATTTAATTAAATTTTTATTTATTATATGTAATTAAATTTATACAAAATAATGTAATTAGGTTTACAATTTTTAAGAATATATGAAAAAGACCTGGAGTACTATATTTATATTTTAAAAGGAGAAGTTTGTTTGCTATTTACCGATTGAAGCGAATAACAAAAGACAATACTATATTGAACATTATAATATTGTTAGTTTTGTTTTGTTTACTGGAGTTTGAATTCATTTAGGGAGATGGAGAGATAAATGTGGATATAATGGTGTTGCTTCTTCCCCGTTTACTGAATTTGGGTACCCCCCAGATTCATTTGGGTAATTGGGCGTTGTTCATACCCGGTTTCCTGTATTTGGATACCCCCAGATTCAGTGAGATTCTTGCAGTATGAGAGTGGGTAGATGTATCCTGCAATGGAGACGTATGCAAGTCATTGTTCTAACGTTCTAGGAAGGGTTTCTGGGTTTCTGCTTCAGTGGTATTGATTGAAGAAGCTGTTTATAGGATTGATGGAAGAAGGGATTTTTCGCCAGGGGAGGACGTTCTAGTGGTTTGGGGTTGTTTTACGGAGATAAAATTGGTGCCTGTGAGCGAATTTCGGCGGTGGAATTGAAGGATGTGTTTTATTCTTGTTGGTGTACTGGTATTGGAGTGGATTGATATTGGAGAAGGTTTCCTCTCATTTTTATGATTGTCCATGTTGTTGATCAAGCACAAGATTTGTTAACCAGAAGTTTTGAAAATAGCAGGAGGAATTTTGATACTCGTTTTGAAGCAATTTTGTATTTACAAAAGACCCATTTCAGGTTCATCCTAGGACCAATATATGCATCACTATGTCCAGGATTTTAGTGTGAGGTGCTCTTCATTGTGGTATAAGTGTCACAAGTTCCAAGGAGTCCTAGTCTTTTTGCGGAAGAGTGTACCTGAACTTATAGGGGATTGTGGATGAAGAGTGGCATAATAGGAGTTTCTGGGTGTGAACGCCATTCATTATAGAGACTGTGCTGGGCAAGTTAAGAAAAAGGGTTGAAGGGTGAGTCGTCATTACCACAGAAGATGTGTTACGTGACGCCTGATTACCCATCCGATTCATCACGCACCAGGCACTACCCCAACGACAAGCACAAGTTCTACAATGGCCCTGGGAACTTCACATGTTTCAGTGCAAAGGGGTCCTCAGATTCAGATGGGGCCAAAAGCCCAACCTTCCCACTGGACATCAAGACATTTTCTGCAATTGCGATCACTGATTTTCATGAAATCGGCTTTGATTCCCAGTCGAGTTCTCCCAGGCAGCACAACAAGACAATACCGAGTGGTTCTCGTCATGGATTTACAAAGAGTCACACTTGTGTTATCTCCCGTAGTTCAAAATCGAGCACAAATAACTTGTATACTCATAGCGGTATGGAGCGTGAAATTGTGCAATACCCTCTTCAAAAGCAAAGTGGACAGGAAATATGGGATGTGGCATCGCCACCTCGGAGCTATTCAAGTGTTCCAGTGTTTTCCGTTGGCCATTTTCTTAGAGCATGCTACCTCTGCAAACGACAATTGAACCATGGGAAGGACATCTACATGTACAGGTCCGTTATAATTATCATACCATGGCTTTAAATCTCTGAGAATTAAAATGAATTGATTATAATTTCCCATCCTCTACAACTAGTCTGACTCTCTTCTTGCTGATTATTGCAGAGGTGACAAAGCATTCTGCAGCGTGGAATGTTGCTACCAACAGATTTTGATGGATGATGGAGTGCTGTTACCAACAGATTTTCATGCTTCCCTCCATCTTCATCGAGTGTCGCTTTATCATCAGAGTAAAGAAAGACGTTTCAATGTATGTCTTGGTTTCACCATAGGAGCTGTATGTGGGGAGGCATTCATATTTTAATTTTGTGAGTGTGTCTAAAGGATGTTATAAGTCAGAGTGAAATATTCTTTATACATACTATTTCATCTTTGGAGATGCATTCATATTTTATTTTATTCCAAGAGAATAACAAAAAATACATCCCAATTCTTATTTGGATCTCCCTTAGTTACCTGCAATAGAGCGTTTATAATTTAGCAGATATTAGAATAAGGAGGCTATTAGAAATGATATTCACGAGCTATATCAGAATAAGGAGTTTATTAGATATGACATTCACTAACGTGGGTAAATATTTCTACGATCCTTTCTATTGAAAAATAAAATTAGTAAAGATTAAGGGGAACGTGAAATCATATACTCAAATCGTACATGTCTAGTATAGTTGTGTATTTGTGATAAATTTATATAGTGAATGTGAAATCACATACTATCATATATTTCTAGTATGGTTGTATAGTTGTTATATAAGTAGTTGTTTTTTATACATTTATCACTTTTTTTTTCAAGCTTTACAAAACAAAATATGAATGCCTCTGGTATAATAATTATATGTTAAAGGTTACATCATTACATATTTTATCTCTTTTTATATCATACAAACAAATAATATTTTTTTTAATGATTTAATTTTATCATAAAATAAAAACTCTACTCAATTTGATCTCACTATAGCTTCCACACTAACTATACTCAATTTGATCTCACTATAGCTTCCACACTTTGCACATTACTATTGAATTTTTTCATCATACTATAGTTATAACATTGTAACTTGACATACAATAAGCAACCAATGGTTACCTATACGTGCATTTCCTCTCTACACATTACAATCTATTTTATTACTTCACTAATTTTTCCTTCTTTTACTTTTACTTCTTCCAACCTAGACTATTTAGCAAATTCCCAAATTTCACCTTTAGATTATGTTGTTTTTTATCCTAAGTTCCAACTTCTTGGGATTAAATTGATGAAATAAATTTGGAGGGCATTAATCAGACATTGATGACGAGGCAATGAGTTGGTGGACAAAAGAAAAAAGCTTAGGCTCTTCACAAACTATACAAAATTTTGTATCTATATACTTAATACATGAATATAGGGGAGGTTATCTTAATAAATCTGTTGAATTATATCACCACTATGCCTATGGGATTAAAATACAAACTTGTAGATTAACTACTAAGATCCACCTTCAACAAAAATTAATGACTATTGAGTCACTATTTTTCAAAAGGAAAAACTTGAGTTCTTAATGTTTGAATTGGGTAAACAAGAGAGCTTGTTGGAAAGTTGGAAGTGTGAAGAACATGCTCAGAGTTTTTTCCATGGCTAAAATTAAAAATATAATTTAAAAAAAATAAAAGAACAAGAGTGAGAATTTTGTGCATATCACTAAAGTATTTCTATACATGATTTATAAAATAAGAAACCTAGAGTATATAAAATATAAACCAAGGATGAATTTCTACCTCATACTTTCAAAACCAATCTTGATTCACTGAACATAGAAGAAAAACATATCCGTCATGTAGTTGCAAAAATGAAGAGAAGATGACAAGAAAGAAAACCACACCAAGAAAAGTGACATTTTTTGGGATTTTGCTCTAGAAGAGTTTTCCTTTCCCAATGATTTTATGAGTTGGTGTGCTCAACATTCCTTGTAATATTTGCTTCTACATTTGTCTTTCCATTAGATTTTCCATGTTTTCTCATGTTAGGTCCCTATAATACTAGTGATTCCACCATTACTATTATCATTGTAGACCTTATTGTAATTATTGTGCCCCTATTGTCCCCATATTGTTATTAGTGTGCCTCATAGAAGCCCACTATTGTTATTGTTGTGCCCTTATATTATTATTGTTATGTTGGCTTTGATTATATTGTGACCCTTTAGACTCATATATATATGGAAAGGAGGTTTATTCATTTGAATCATCTAAGAATTGTTCATTTGTATAATGTAAAGGAGGTTTCCCCTTCAAAGAGCCTAATTTTGAAGTCATTGATCTATATTTTCTATCTTTTTGTGAGCTCGCTCATAACATTTGGTAATAGACGTTTGGATTTTAGGGTTTCACTTCTTCAAACAGGTCATTGTGGAATTGTTGCTATAATTTGTTTTCTGTGACGTTTCAAAAGCTAAAAAAAAACCCATTTGAGCCTAAATCGCGATGATCCCCAAGTCCAAATTTCAGATCTTGTCTCGCTATATTTAAGGAGATATGATCTAAGGAAGTTAGGGTTTTTGTGGGCTCCCGCATTACATCCCAAACATGTGATCTTAGGAATATCGTCATAACTTTCTCTCTGAGTATCAGATTCAAATCAAGTAAGAAGTTACAGAAAGAGAACGGTGTCTAGTTTTCTGTGCATCGTTCACAGGTCCGAAGGTTGAAACAGTGACGTGGCACTTCGTACAACTTCGCTCTACTGAAAAGTATATAAATAGGTCATATTTGGAGATTGGACATAACTCTTTCTTATAGAATCCAATTTCGATCAAACTGGTGACGTTGGAAAGGTGACTCAAAGGGCTATCACATTTCACAATTTCAGACCTTGGAGATCCGAAATCGCAGAGATACATCAAATTCAATATTGAAGTCCTACAAAGTGAAAAAATATGTGTGGTTTTTTTTAAATTTTTCATAAGTTTGGTTCGAAAAATTAGTTTGAAGGAATTCAAAGGGCACAGTGAAGCATACTTTCATTAATTGATTCCCCAAAGAAAGAAAATGGAAACATATAGTAAGCAATCTGAAATCTCTAGCATGACTCATGAAGAAGAGGAGGAAATACAACATGATATATCAAAATTATGAGACCAAATGCAACAAAACCCACTCTCACAAAAAGTAACAGAAGCTAAGATGGATGGTTTAAAGAAAGGCATGGAAGATACGATGGATAGTCTAAAGAAAGGCATGGAAGTTAAGTTGAATGATGTGGAAGCTAAGATGGATGGTTTAAAGAAATGTGTGGAAGCTAATATGAATGATGTGGAAGTTAAGATGGAAGGAAAAATGGAAGATTTGAAGACAAATTTGACAAAGTTGCTACAAGAAATGTTTACTAATAGTGAAAGGGTAGTAAATGAAACTCAAGATGAGAACAAAATAAATGTTAATCATGATTTCATAGACTCTAACATGGATTTAAGACCCACCATGTTCCAAAGATCGATATGACAAATTTTGATGGAAAGGATTCTGTAACATGTATACTACAGATGGAGCAATGTTTCAATCTCCATAATGTGAAAAACACACAAAAAGTACGCATTACAACTTTATATTTGGAACCAAATCAGTTTGTATGGTATCGATGGCTTTGCTCTCGTAAACAAATTGTCACTTTAGCAATTTTTATTTTAGAAATGATAGCACATTATGAGGACACAAAAAGCAACACTTTTTTTAGCCAATTGATAAATCTCAAACAAAAAGGTTCAATGATGGAGCACATTGAGGACTTACAGAAATTGAATATAAGGGTAAAATATATTTCAGAGGAGCATAGGATTAATGTGTTCATAGGTAATTCAAAGGATAACATCCAACATGAGGTTCACCTTTAGGAACCTAATTCATTAGAGAAAGCATTCAAGTTGGAAAGAAAACTTATGGCAACCAGGAAGCCTACCACTCACAATTATAAATATGGAAGTGTTGTTGCCCCTAGCCTTCCACAACCTACAAGGTTGACACCACAACAAATGGAAGAAGAAAGAGCAAAAAGAATTTGTTACAGTTGTGATAGCAAATACACTAAAGGTCATAAGTGTGTTGAGAAAAAAATATTTTACATAGATTGCGAAGAGGAGGAAGAAAAGGAACAAGAAACATCAAAATAAGAGGATATACAAAACGAATAAACCCCAGATAAAGAGGAAATGAATCTGACTATATCTTGTAATGCACTGGCTGGGATTACCACTCCTCAAACTATAAAGATAGAAGGACATATCAAGAAGAAAAAGGAAATACTGTTGATTGATTCGGGCAGTACCCATAATTTTATTCATTGTAAGATAGCCAAGGAATTGCATTGCTTCCTATATCTAGCACCAGAGTGTCAAGTGGTGGTTGCAAATGGAGGAACCACAAATGCTCTGGGAAGTGCCATAATATCAAGCTATCCCTGGGAGAATATGTATTGAATAACCCAATGCTTTCCATTCCAATGGGTGGTGCTGATGTTGTATTAGGAGTCCAATCGCTACATGGGTACAATAACTTTTAATTTTAAAGAACTTGTCATGAAATTTTGTTCAGAAGGAAATGAATTTGAATTAAGTGGTATCGCAGGGAAACTGGAAAATATAATCAGCTCTAACGGAATCACAAATCTTATAAAGAAAGAACAACGAGGTGTAATTGCACAATTATGTTTGCTAGAGGTTCCCATATCGAAATCATCTATTTCTCCAGATCTCCAAAAAGTCTTAGACACTCATTCCAAGGTATTTGAGGCTCCCAAAGGCCTCCCACCTATTCGTGATCATGATCATGCTATTCATTTGATTCCAGGAAGTGTTTCTCCAAACATCAGGCCTCACAGATATCCCTATGCCCAAAAGAGTGAAATTGAACGTATGGTTGCAGAAATGTTAGAGGTTGGTATAATTCAACCTAGTCAAAGTTCTCTCTCTGCTCTAGTAGTATTGGTGCACAAGAAGGATGGATATGGCTCATGTGTCTGTATTATAGGAAGCTCAAAAAGCTCACTATTAAAGATAAATTTCCCATTCCTATCATTGATGAATTATTGGATCAATTTACTTCACCAAGTTGGATCTTCGTTCATGATATCATCAAATCATAATGAGGACTGAAGACATCCAAAAATGGCATTTAGAACTCATGAGAGTCATTATGAATTTTTGGTCATGCCTTTTGGTCTTACCAATACACCTTCTACATTTCAAGGTTTGATGAATTCCATTTTCAAACCCTTCCTTGGAAAATTTGTGTTAGTATTTTTTATGATATACTAATCTACAACAAGTCTTGTAAGGATCATGTTCAACATGTTGACAAGATGCTCAAACTATTGGACGAGAAACAATTATATGCAAAAAGCTCCAAATGTTTCTTTCGAGTACAAGAGCTGGAATATTTGGGTCATATTGTATCTCATGAAGGTGTAAAGGTAGACCCTAGAAAAATTAAAGCCATTAAGGAGTGGAAAATCCCCACATCCATAAAGCATCTATGAGGATTTCTCAGGTTGATAGGGTATTATTGTAAGTTTGTTAAGAAGTATGGGAGAATAGCAACACCTCTGACAACATTATTGAAGAAATATGCATTTTCACAGACTCCAAAAGCAACAAAGGCATTTGAACATCTTAAAGAGGCAATGTGCCAAGCACGGGTATTAGCTACACTGGACTGCACAAAAACCTTTATTGTGGAATGTGATGCCTCAGGAAATGGAATTGGTGTTGTTTTAATGCAACAAGAAAGACCCATTGCTTTCAAAAGTCGTCCAATCAAAGAAAAGTATTTACACAAGGCTATTTATGAGAATGAAATGTTCGCAATACTACATGCGCTTATTAAATGGCAAACCTACCTAATGGGAAGACACTTCAAGTCAAAATGGATCATTAAAGTATTAAATTCTTTTTATAACATAGATTATCCTCAGAAGAGCAGCAAAAATGGGTCACAAAGATGTTGGGTTATAACTTTGAAATCATCTACAAAAAAGGGAAGAAAAATGTTGTGGCAGATGCACTCTCAAGAAAGGATGATGATGTGGAAGCATTTCTTTGTTCCATTTATATTATCCAACGAGATCGGATAAACGAAGCAACGGATGAATGGAAGAATGACGAAGAAGTGTGGGCAGTCATTCAAAAGTTACAACAAAATCCTAGTACATCTGATACATTTAGATGGAAAAATGATTCGTTAAGGTACAAAGATCACTTATACCTATGAAAGAATTCTCAACTCAAACAAAAGATTCTTATGGAATTTCACACTTCTCCCTTAGGAGGGCACTCAGGAATTTTAAAAAATTACCACATGGCTAAGAAGAATTTTTTTTGAGATGGTCTTAAATCAGATATTCTAAAGTTTGTGGCAGAATGTTTGGTTTGCCAACAAAATAAAGTTGAAATAATTAAGAACCCAGGTCTATTACAACCTTTATCCATTCCAAGCCAACGTTGAGAGGAGGTTTCAATGGATTTTATCATAGGTTTACCCAAGTCTAAAGGAAAGAGTGTCATCGTGGTGGTTGACATACTTACCAAGTATGCACACTTTTGTGCATTATTTCATCCATTTAAAGCTAGTAACAATTCTACTGCATTTATGGAAATAATTCAAAAGCTACATGGAAACCCAAATTTTATTGTAAGCGACAAAGATCCCTTTCACTGAAATTTTGGACAAAATTATTTTCTTGTCTCGGTACTTAGTTAGCTCATAGCTCATCTTATCATCCTCAATCTGATGGGAAAACTGAGATAGTAAACAAATGTTTGGAAGAATATCTTCGTTGCTTTGTCTTTGATAAACAGACACAATGGGTCAAATGGTTGCCTCTGGTTGAATGGTGGTATAACACTACCTTCCATACTGCAGCAAAAATGACCCATTTATGGCAGTTTATGAATATCATCCACCATCCACCATATCATATTTAAGAGAAATTTCTAAGGTTCAAGGAGTGGAAGATCACATCGAGCATCAACAAGTAGTTCTCCAAATCTTAAAGGATAACCTCACTTTGGCGCAGAATAGAATGAAACAACAGGAAGATCAACATTGCAACGAAAGAAGTTTTGATGTAGGTGACGAGTATTCCTACGGCTACAACCATATAAACAAATGTCCCTCAAGAAAGCTAAGAAGGACAATAATTTATCGCCAAAGTATTATTGTCCATACAAGGTGTTGCAAAAGATTAGTACTATGGCATACAAATTGGAGCTTCCTGCAACTTCCTGAGTGCACCTAATTTTCCATGTTTCATGTTTAAAGAAGGTTATAGGCGACAAGCTCCTAGATCAAACAATATTGCGAGAACTTGACGAGGAAGGAAAAATAATATTGGAACCTAAAGCAGTCATAGAAATAAGAACTAGACAGCTACGAAAGCGATCAATTTCGGAGTATCTCATCAAGTGGAAGAGCTTACCCATTGAATATTCCACATGGGAGGATGAGAATTTTATACAGAAGCATCCATAACTACTCAAGCATTGATGACAACACTTTTTTGAAGCAGAGGGGCATGTTAGGCCCTTATAATACTAGTGATTCCCCCATCATTATTGTCATTGTAGCCCTTATTGTTAGTATTGTGCCCCTATTGTCCTCATATTATTATTAGTGCGCCCCATAGAAGCCCACTATTATTATTGTTGGGCCCTTATATTATTATTGTTATGTTGGCTCTGATTATATTGTGACCCCTTAGACTCCTATATATAGAAAGGAGGTTTAGTCATTTGAATCATCCAAGAATTGTTCATTTGTGTAATGTAAAGGAGGTTGTCTCCTCGAAGAGGCTGATTTTGAAGTCGTTGATCTATCTTTTCTATCTTTTTGTGACTTGGTTCATAACAGCTCAACTACAGGAAGATCTAAATCAGATTATGTCTTCTCATTTTTTCCAAGCACTTCATATAGTATTTCAAGTCTAAGGAGCAAGATCCATGTTTGCAATAAAGAAAATGCAATTTAATTATAGTTTATCTATTTGTTACTTAGGAGGTAATTTCAATTTTCAGATAATGTTAAACTTGTAACTTTAGAATATTAATTTTAATTTCTTCTAGAAAGAGTTATTCAAGTTTCATGTTGCAAGCGTGAATTTATATGGTGACATATAATTGGATTCTTGAGCAATTGAAGCTTTACAAACTCATTTGACTCTAATGTATGCCATCCTTTAAAGTTATTGGATGAAATGTTCATATTTTTATTTTTATTTCATCTTGCAAAGTGGTAATTGATTTTGGATTCACATTATTATAAAGATAAAAGTAAAATACCTATTGAAGGAAGGCTCTAGTACATAAAATCTTTATTTTCATATTCATTTCTTGAGTGTTTAGTGGGTATATCTTTCGTATGCAAGATTTGTTAAAAGATTTGTTTGGGTTTTGTATTTAGCACTAACCCATTGGATTCATCTATGACCTAATAAGAAACTTTCACATATCAAAAGAGGAGTACCGCCTCTCTAAAAATGAAAAAGGGATCTTGATAAGTTCTTTGAGAATTCCCTAGGAGGCTGAATTTTGTTGTTAATAGGAAAATAGATCAAAATTTTTGGTGACCATACTAAGGACACAATTCATTTTCAAGAAATCTAATAATTTATTTTAAGGATTAGAAATTATTGGGAAACTAGAATGTCTATGGTTCATTTCTTTTTTATAAGTTTTAGTAGATTTCTAGCCATGTAATTAAAGATTAAGCAGGTTCTTCACAAACTTCCCAAAATTTTGTGACTCACTATGATTAATACATAAATAGTATGAGGGAGGTTACCTTTATATATATGTTGAAGTGTATTATCACTATGCCTATGGGGTTAATAGATGAACTTGTATACCAATGGGCTAAGATCCACCTGCAACAAAAATCAGCAATTAGTGAGTCATACCTTCCAAAGGACATAATTTGAGTTCTCAATGTTTGAATTAGGAAAACCAAAGCTTCTTGCAAAGATGAAACATGAAGAAGATATTGGGAGTGGTTTCCATGAGTACAATTATAGATACCATTTGACAAAATTTAAAGAATAGTTGTGAACATTTTGGCTCTATCACTATATTGTTTTGATAACGATTTATAGAAAATGGAATCTAGAATATCTGAAATCGAAACCAATGTGGAGGTTGGATTTCTACTTCATATTTTCAAAATAAATCTTCATTTAATTAACACAAAAAGGAAGACACTAAATGAAAAGTAATTGTAAAGATCAAGAGAAGATTATAAAGGGAGAAAATCACATTAAAAAGGAATGATGGCTTTTGGAACTTTTGTTGAAGAGGAGCTTTTATTTCCTAGAGCTTTGGTGAATCAGCATATTCAACTTTCTATCTTATGTATTCTTCTACATTTGCCTTTCCACTATGTTTTCCATGTTTTTTGAAGTACAAGAAGATATAAGTTTGATTATGTCTTCCAATTTATTTCAAGCACTTCATATTGTATATATAGGTCCAATGGAGCAAGATCCCTACTTGTAATAAAATTAATTACAATTTATGTAATTGTCATCTACGACGCTATTTCAGTTTTTACACAATGTTAAACTTGTTACATTAGGATATTATTGTTAATTTTTCCCATAAAGAGCTATTCAAGTTTCATGTTAAAAGCATGTGTTTGTTTGGTAATGTATCGTTGGATTCTTGTGCAATTGAATCTTTATAAATTCATTTGATTCTAATGCATGCAGTACATTAAAGTTATTTGAAGACCCATCCATATTGTTATTTTTATATTTATTTCATCTTGCAAAATTATAGTTGATTTTAGACTAACGTTATTTTAAAGAGGAAGGAAAAATATTTGTTAATGGTAGACCCTAGTACATATAATATCTATTTTTCACATTCATTTCTTGAATGCTTAATGAGTAAATATCTCGTAGAGATTTGTTGGGGTTTTTTATTTAGCACCCACCCATTGGATTCATCTAAAACCATAATGAGAATCTTCCAAATATCAAAAGAAATTACCACCTCTCTAAAAATAAAGAGGGGATCTTGATATGTTCTTTGATATTTCCCTAGGAGGTTGACTCTTGTCCTTGGCAAGAAAAGAGATCAACAACTATGTATATGCATTTCATTCTTTTCATGACATTAGTAAAGGGAGTCAACCCAAAAGTCATTATGCAATGTTCTAATTTTTTTTATGTATTTTTATATAAACACTCTTTCCTTTCCACCATGAAAAATGGAAAAGAGGGAAATGAGTATATTGAGATTTCAATGAGGTTTGATTTGTTTCCTTAGATGCAGTTTCATATTCATGTATGTAATTCATTGGTTGGATCCTTATTTGAAGCACTAACCTTAATGACATGAAATAAGTGACTTCACTTTGATCTCATTTTGTTTTTGGGTTGATTCTTTGATTTGCAATTGATGATGTGTGATAAGTTTTGGATTCTCTTATTTCAATAAAATTAATGGTATATGTTTGCATTTAAAATGTTAGTATTTTGTTTTTTATTATGTAAAGTTTTTCAACAACCTAATATATAAAATTTTGTTGTACAGGTACTACCAAGTACCCTCAACATTATTGTCATTCGTTGCATTTTATTTGCCTTAGCATAATGTTTTGGTTTTGAAGTGTCATAAGTGTGATTTGGCCTATGATTGTTCCTTGTGCAAAAGTTTGATTTCATTTATCCTAGTACACAATTGTTAATATTGTATAATTACACATAGTCCTTACAACACTTGCTTATGCTTATAGTTGGTATCAATTTCCATATTACAATGTTTTAACTATGCATATTAGGCATGGTATCCAAAAAGGATTTTCCATAACACAATTTAAAGTTTCTCAAGAAGTGACACATTCTATGAATATTTTCATAATCGAATTTAGGATAGTGGTGCCTCTCTCGGAAACTAATCATGGATAAACCCTCTAATATTATTATGACCTCTATAACCATACAATAATTTTGACTTTGACTCCCTTAAGTTAAATGAGGTTTATATTCAATAAGTGTTATGAAAATATGAAGTATGTTTGATCGTTTCCCTTATCATGAATACATGATCCATTTTGAGGTAAATCCCAACAGATACATTTCAAGTAACTGAGATTGTGAAGATATGCAAACTTTGCGCGTATAGTGGTTGACTCTAACTTATATGCCCTGAAATATTCCATATTGTTAAGAACCTAACATTGGTTTACAAACCAAATGTTTAAAACGGGGTTGATAATCAAATTAAACATTTTATACTAAAATAGGTTTGTTCTTCAAGTCTTGGCAATGTCATTCAAATACAATTAGACGCACTTTAGTAGTCACCTCTATTTGATTCTTGCACTTAATTACATTGGCTAATTACATTGGAATATGTTTTTGTTCATTTTTCATGTTTGAAAGGAGGAGTCTACATACTTTTTTTTTTAAATAGGTCAATGAAATGTCAAGTATTTTCAAGTATTTGATGACTCTATACTACCTTATGTAGAGAATATCATGGAGGGACATGTGTATTTGGTTTGGGATAAGAGTTTTGAACTTGCTTATTCCAAATTTTTGTATAGAATATCATGGAGGGACATGTGTAGTTGGTTTGGGAAATGAGTTTTGAACTTGCTTATTCCACATTTGTAGAGCTTTATGTGGATGACTTTTTCAATATGGTTAGGTCGACATGGTCAAAGAAGACAATTGGGGAACCACTTTTAGCGAACTATTGATTTCATGTATCTTCCAAGGGGAGTCAACATTGGCACTTGTATATGGGACCTAGGTTTAAGGTGGCACTTAGATTACTTCAACATTGTGGTTGGCACTAGTACATGGAACTTTGATACCTTGATTTACATCAAAATTATGGTCAAAATTATACATAGGACTAGGTTATATGGTGGTTGTACTTTTTCACAATAGTCGTTGAGGACAATACTTTCCTTAAGTGTAGTGTGTTTATGAGGGCAATGTGGGGGTACTTAGGGAGGTAACCAATGGGAATAATATCAGAATAATGGAGTCCATTCTATGTAAGGTGGACTAGGTCAATTATATTATTAAATAAGGTCCACTATGGTAGTTGGTAATGAATAAATGTAATGAGACGTCATTAAATAAGTTCCATTAAAAATTTAAGAGTTTTTTATGATTAAAGATTCTTGATAATTATAAATAAGGATGGAGAACTCCTTAGATATGTGTGGAAAAATATTGTAATTGAGCTTAGCTCCTTAAGAGGTTTTCTCCTCAAAAAGGAAAGTGTACAAGAGTGGATTCCTTTCATTAAGGCCCAATGAATTGTAAGGTGTTTCCCTACCTTAAGGGGTTTGATAATAATAAAGTATGGAGTATTTTTATCATAGTCATAGATATTTGTCATTTGATTCTATATTCATATCTTGGGTATTTAACATGCAACCTCCCCAGATGGTCCAATATTGCTTGCTAGAGCCACAATTTGGAGGGCCATATTATGCGAGATGGCAATGACTTTCTCTTTCAACATCACAAATCTCTCTTCTACTCGACCTTAATGGTTGTTGTGAACAGACTTATCTACCATGTATAGGATTGTATGACTTTTTTTCTTAAGCCAATTCTTACGTCGTATGACTTTTTTTCAACAAATCTTATAATATTTTAAAAAATTTAAATTTTACAAGTTTATTTGATCATATATCATAATTTTTATCTATAGCTTAGGGCCTGAATTTAAGAAATAACTGAAATATGAAAATGAAAAAATAATCACAAAATACATATCATCCACACAAATGAACAAACAATTTACTTTAGGAAACCTAATATGGGAGAAAACCTATCTAGAAGATTAGGCCTATGCTTTAGTCTCTTTCCTTTAGTTATCAAAACGCAGATACAAAGGAATTTACACTCACTTTGGAGTTACCTCTTAACATTATGGACCAAATGACTACTAAAAAATCATTCTCGTCTTCTGTTATGCTCTCAAAATACTACTCCTAGTTGTTTTGCTTAGATATGAAACACGATACAATGCTAAATAATGGAACCCCTTGTCCTCCTAGTAGCTCAATATTTAATATAGCCCAATAACCATGTAGTGGTAGGGTTTTTAACTTCTTCAACCATCAATTTTGAAAAGGTTTTGGACCCTCCAAAATCTCGTTGAAAGTCCAAATGTGGCTAGCCCCACATTTGTGATTAATGGGGAGTTGACGTGACATCCACTTGTACCATGGTGGTCAACAAAAGAGTTGTACTTATGATAGGTATAACTTTCACATTGAAGCTCTGATTTAGTGATTTTTGCATTGTTGCAAAGGTATCAAAGTGTGGATCAAAGTCAAGGATGTCTCCACTAGTTTTAAACACTAAAAACCCCTTAAAATACATTTGATGCCTCAAAATGGCCTTAGAAGTTTCCATATCCAAATTTTTCAAACTAGGACCCCACACTAAAATGAGCCTTGAATGCCAATTCCTCCAATTTTCCCATATAGAAAGTACTGATATAAATGGAAAATGGTATGGTGATTCAATTTGGATCAAGAGGAGGGTACAAGAAAGACACATTGCTGAATAACATCACATGTTGCAAAATAAGAAGATTAGAGAGATAGATATGTTAGATGAAAATGTGTTTTGAACATGTGACAAAACATATAAGTAATATTAGTTAAGTTGAGAAACACAACAACAAGGAAAATTTCTTAGGTTTGTGAGGAACAATACCAAATATTTTGAAAGGAGAAGGAAAAGGTTAATGAAGAGTGGTGTACAATAAAAGGTTAATGATGTAAAAAATGTTCTTGACTCCTCAATTTGATGTTTTAAATAAGGATCCCTATTTATTTATAAACGACAATCTTGATTTATTCTCCCCTATATTATTAAAAATAACCACATAAGGCTAAGAATGCCCCATGGGCTTGCAAAAGATACATTAAATATAAGACATTTGGGATGAAGAATTACCCTAACCAAAAAAAATATACAAAGTTAAATACATAACCAAAGCTCCAAAATACAAAAAAAAATAGTTTTCTAAATAGGTTCTAGGTATAAGCTTAAGAAGAAGAATTGTGCTAACATTGCCTAGGGATATTTCTTCTATCATTTAAGGTTGAGGGAATTATCAAGTGATTGTGAGTTGTTTAATGCACCTAGTAACTATGTTAATGAGTGGGTCATGACCATGTAGGAAGTAATGATCCTATTATGGGTCATGCAAGAGATGTTTGCATAGGTCAAACATCTCTTGCAAAAATAAGGCTAGATATACAATAATTATTTTATAAAACAAAATATATAAATTTGTATTATCTTTAATTATGTTGATAGGTGAATATTAGTCCCTTGGTTTTAATATTATTCCCTTGGGTTGAGGTGAGAGCGGTTCAGCATTCTAGGGTTTCTGCAACCTCTGCAATGGCAGATCTTTTCAGACATCTGCAAACCTGCCTTCAATAACAGCAATACGACCATACGAATCCAACAAGGTAGTCTCGAACATCATGAAGCCCCCCTAGGGGGAGGATGCAGCAGCTCCCCCCAATGAAAATGAAGAGCGGCAAAAGAATGAAGAAGCCGACAAACCAGAGGATCAAAATGAGGACAGCACGTATCTGAACTCACAACAAGCCAAAAAAGATGACAAAGAACATCCCAAAGTCACTTCGACCACATGCAAGCCAGTGGCAACCGAATGTCCGAAGGTAGAACTCCCAAGTCATCGAATCAATGCTCAGATACAGTATATGAGGGACCATGCACTGATAGGCAAGTCCATAGGACTATGGCCGACTAAAAAAGCGTTGTGTGGCTAGATAGCAGCTAAATGGAACCCTAAAGGACACATCACCCTACAACTAGGACCTAAAGGGTTCTTCACAACCATTTTTAACTCCTTAGAGGACCGGAACAAAGTTATGGATGGAGGGCCGTATTTTTTCAATCCTGCTGGCCTGTATCTCAGGGGATGGGTAGAGCGTTTCAACCCTGATAAAGAGGACCTCAATTGGGCTCTATTCTGGATACGTCTCTACTCTCTTCCCATGGAATACTGGGAAGAAGCTTCTCTACAAGAAATTGGGAATGTACTGGGCGAATTCATCAAAGTTGTAGAGGAAACAAAGCTCTGAAGATACACCTCTTATGCACGAATCTGTGTCTACATGCGCCTCAACAAGGCACTTCTAGATGCGGTAAGTATATATCATGATGATGTTGAATGGGCTCAGTTAATTAACTATGAACATGTGTCGTTTAGATGTAGAAAATGTCATGCCCTGGGCCACTTATTTAGGGATTGTCCTTTAAATAAAAAACCCTCATCCCCATCTGCACCAGATAAGCCTGATTCTGATGGCTTCACCAAAGTCGCCAGTCATAGGAAAAGCCACAAGAAACCAACTTCAAATCCTAAAATGCCTCAAGCCAGCTCTTCCCAGCCTTCCACGAGCAACATCTTTGAAGCACTGGCCCGAAAAAATGATCTTAACTCTGAAAATCCCGCTTCCCCAGAGAGGGAGGCAAAGAAGGACAAGCAATATGCTCATGTAAACTCCAAGACACTCCAAGAAGATCCCTTGCCCAAAGATCCTTCCCCCTCAGCTAAGCATAAAGCCCAGCATGGAATATTCAAGGAATGGAGGTAGACAACATATAACCTGATTCCAGAATAGTAACAGAAACAACTGAAGAATTAAATGAATCTCAACACATGGAAGAGGAACCAGAAAGTATAAATATTGGGGATTTAGACATTCTAGGCCTAGAGCAGGCATGTAAAACAAAAAATTATGACAAAATTCTAGAACGACAACTAGAGAATCTGGAGGTGATCCTCTCAAAGGCACAAAGGAAAAAATCACTAAGTATTCAGACTGGTAACCTTTGGGATGGGAGACATATTACCAAAGATAATAAAAAATGGCGAAGGAAAATAGATCTCCAACGAACAATCCGCATTGGAGAAATGTTAGTGGAGTCAGGCAGGTACTCCAAGCTTACAAAGTACTATAACTCCCTCCACAACTCTTCCCAATGAAGTTAATATCATGGAATATCAGAGGGCTTAATGGCCTAGGGAAAGGTAGATTACTCAAAAATATGATAATGTAAGAAAGACCACAAATCCTATTCTTGCAAGAAACCAAATGCAATTCAATCGCTTTGGAAAGAATCATAGCAAAAGCCTGGCCAAGAGGTCTCACAGCTGCAGCGGATGCCGCTGGGGCTTCTGGAGGCTTAGCAGTCTTATGGGACGCTTGTACCATTATGCTCAATAACATCCATGCTAATAAGAATTTCATTGAAGCAACTTTTCACATCAGAGGGACCAATATACACGGGCATCTGCATCTAACCAATGTGTATTTTCCCCAGGAGGCCATGCACAAGATAGAAATCTTGAACACCCTTTCAGCAATCAACACTGATAGGCTGCATCCACTGTGGATTACTGGAGGCGATTTCAACATGATCACCAGGCTGGAAGAAAAAAGGGGAGGCAGGAACAGATGGGATAAGGAAGGGAATAACCTAAAAGATTTTATTCAAAACAACTGGATTATTGACATGCCATTCAATAATGGACTTTTTACCTGGAATAACAAAAGAGCAGGGGTGCATCAGATTGCCTCTTGTCTGGACAGATTCTTACTATCAGATAACGCAATACATATAGGTGGAGACTTTTCCGCTTCTATCTTGCTGTCTCAGGGTCAGATCACTGGCCAATCTCTCTTCAATGGACTTGTCCTGGTAACACAATCCGAAGACCATTTCGCTTTGAGGTTTTCTGGATGTCTCATCTGGATTTAAACAACCTAATCAACATAGAATGGAACAATTTTTCTCCTCCAAACGGCACAAAAATGTTTCAATTTCAGCAGAAACTTAAGCACCTCAAGGGCAAGATCAAACAATGGAACCATACTTCTTTTAGCAATATTTTCCAAGCTCAGAGTGCCCTCAATCAAGATATGAAATGACTACAGTAGAGGATCATAATAGAAGGCCGATCAGATGACCTGTCAGAACAAGAAAAGAATCTTGAGTCGCAGATCTTAGAGAGAGCAAAACAGGAAGAAACGTTATGGAGGCAAAAATCGAGAATAAGATGGCTTAAGGATGGAGAAAAAAACACAAAAAATTTTCACAGAACCACCATCCAACGCAGAATGAATAACAACATCACTCATAATCAAAATGAGCAGGGGGTAAAGGTGGAAACACATGAAGAAATTGAAAGCGAACTTCTAAACTATTTCAAGAGAGCTCATCATGAGCCACATATAGACAGATCACACGCCATAGAAAAAATTACAAGGAATATTCCTAAATTTATTACAGAGGAGCATAACCAACTCCTTCTCAGGCCTGTTGACTTACAGGAGGTGGAAACAGAGGTGCGTCCACTGAAATATGGGAAGGCGCCCGACCCAGATGGATTCACCTCAAATTTTTTCCACAATTTTTGGCACCTGATTAAAATGGAAGTCTGGCAGGTAGTTGAGAAATCGAGAACCTTGAGATGGATGTTTCCAGGAATGAATGCTACATTCATTGCTCTTATTCCCAAGGAAGCTCAACCCAGTACCCCTAACAAATATAGGCCTATTGCCCTGTGCAACATAATCTACAAGATTTTCTTCCAAATCATTGCCTCTAGACTCAAACTGCTGCTCCCTCTCATCATTTCGCCTAAGCAATCTGGATATGTTGAAGGTAGGCAGATTACGGATGGAATCATCCTAACTCATGAAATTATCCACTCCCTGAAGCAATCCAAAAATTCAGGTATGCTCCTTAAAATAGATCTTTCAGAAGCATTTGATAGCTTAAGTTTGCTATACATCAAAAAAACTCTAATTGCTTTTGGTTTTGCCCCTCCCTAGGTAAGGTTGGTCATGAGTCTTATATCCTTCTCCTTCTTTTCTGTATTGATCAATGGTATTCCCTCCTCCCCCTTTCATCCTTCTCAGGGAATTAGATAGGGAGATCCTCCCTCCCCCTTCCTTTTTGTTATTATGGCAGAAGGGTTGGGCTGAAGCATTAAAAAAGCGCAGCAATCACAACTCCTTAGAGGTTTGTCTTTTCATGACTCTTCCGCCTTTACTCACTAGCAATTTGTTGATGACAACATTCTTTTTGGTCATCCATCCGTCGAGGAAGCTCGTCAGCTCAAAATGTTACTGACGGATTTCTCAGAAGCCTCAAGAGCCAATAGCAATAAAGCCAAATCCCAAATCTTCTTTTTTCATACCCCTATTACTACCCAAGTAGCCATAGCTCGCATTCTTGGATTCTCTATTGTTTTCCTTCCTTCCAAATATTTAGGAGCTCCCATGACTTCCTCGGCCTTGAAGCACTCTTCTTGGAAGATCCTCTTAGAAAAGATGGAGGCTCGCCTTACCTCTTGGACTCACAGGGCCCTCAATATGGCGAGTCGGTTAGTCCTGATAAAAGTTGTTCTTCAATCCATGTCGTTGTACCTTTTCTCGATCCTAGTGTCTCCCAAATGGGTTCTCAAAGAAATTAAACATCTCTAGCGTTCTTTCTTATGGGGCAATTCAGGTCAAATACGCAAATGGGCTCTAGTCAAATGGGACACAATGTGCCTTCCAAAGTGCGCCGGTGGAACTGGATTGAGGGATCCCTATCATAGCAACGAGGTCATGGGTGCTCGAATCTGGTGGAAATGGCTTATTGTGCCATTCACCCCCTGGGCCACTCTATGGACAGCAAAATACCAACAATCACCCAACAGAAGATCTAATTTGAATGTCAGAAGTTAGCATGGGTTCCATAATTTGGAATTCAGCCAAGCAACACAGAAGCCTAATTTAGCAGCATAGTTTCTAGGAAGTTAAGGACGGAAACACAACAAGGTTCTGGGAATATTCCTAGTAGCAGCAGCCCAAGTTAAAGGACCTAATCTCACCTCTACAACTTTCGGAGCAGGATATGCAGACCTATGACAAAGTAAAAAAAAATTGGAATCCCTCTACAACACAAGGATACAGGCAATGGATTAAGGCAGATCAAATCTTAAGACATGGAACAGAACAAGTTCAACAGACTCTTGATACAGAACTAATGAAGAGGAAAATACAACACTCAAACGAAAGGGATATTCTTAGATGGGGCTATGAAGAAAAAGGAACCTTCACTACTAAGGAGGCTTATAATATCATTATAAAGCAACATATGGTCAAAGACCCTCTCCGGAGCAAAGTTTGGGACCCTAACAACTGGATGAAAATCTCAACCTTTCTCTGGATTTTATGTCAAAACAAAATCCTCACATAGGACAATCTCAGGAAGAGGAACTATCATGGGCCCTCACTGTGCCCCAATTGCAAACAAGAAGAGGAATTCATAAAGCATCTTATGCACTCTTGTCATCTTGCGCGCAAGCTCTAGGAAAAAGTCAGTTTTCGATGCCAAAAGGAAGGAAGAATACACGGAGACATCATAGCCACTATTCGCAACTGGGACCGGAACCCATATCAAAGCAAGATTTTAAACTTCTTATGGAAGCTCATTCCGGGCTTCCTCATGTGGACTATTTGGAAGGAGAGAAATCGGAGAATTTTCAAGGATCACTCTGCGCCCCTGGAGAATCTATGGAAAATCATCTGCCAAAACATTAAGGAAACATTACTTCTCCATACCTAGTATGAGGAGGACTTTCCTTCTCTCCCCAAGAACAAAATATCTGGGCTAATTGGAACCTTCAGTGGAATCAAGAACCAATATCCAAAGGAACAACTCCTCCAAAGGGCAATTCACCTGAAAAGTGGCTCCCTCCTCCCAAGCATATGATCCAGTTAAACTTCAATGGACTTGAAAGGCAACCCAAATAATGTAGGCTTCGGAGGGATATTCAGAGACTATAAGGGTGCTCCTCTTCTAACCATTTTAGGATCAAAAGGTTGGGATACCAACAACTCAGCCGAACTGGAAGGTCTATGGCAGGGTCTTATTCTAGCTCAAAATAAGGGATACTTTCCACTTATTATAGAAGGTGACTCTCAGATCATCATAAATATGGTCATCAAAATTATGCAAGGCACTCCTTCAAGCAAAGTGAGCAACAGTTGGAGAATGGCGAAGCGGCTTGGACTCATTGAAATCTGGGTCTTCTCTCACAGAGCAATCACTCTCAAGCACATACGCTGGGAAGGAAATAAAGTGGCTGAATTACTAGCTAACATTGGAGTAGAAAGTGGATTGGATCTTCACACAGGCTCAATTTCCAGACTGGTCTCTGAAATTCAACTCATGGAATATCAAAATATTGTGAAGAAGGAAATGAAACAGGGAGGAGAAAATCATGCGGATGCAGGTGAAACTTGAGCTCATTAATGGCGTTAAATAAGTTTGATGGCGCTTAGCCCTACCAGCTGATGGCCAGTGCTATTATCCATGCCTAGAATTGGCACATGAAGGCTCACCTAAGGCGAGAGCAAGCCCACCTGCTGAATGACTTAAATGCTCACTCTGGCCGAGACAAGGTTGCTATGGTTTAAACATGGCGCATTCGGCCTTCAACCCCACTGTTCGCACCCTGTCCTCAAGCCTCTACCCACTCCAAGTAGGAAACCCCTATAGCAGAACGGTTACATGCATTCGTTGTTGGCTCCTGTTGGCTCTTCATTTTGGAATTGGGTTTCCTTTCTCCCATTCCCAGCCTTACTCTCTGAACCCTGCTCAGGATCCCACTGTGCACTCTTAGATTCCCATCCAAGAGCCCCATTCTACTGAGCTTCCCCTTCGCCGCTTAGCCATGGTTCGTCACCGCATGAGAAGTCGCCATGGAGGGAGCCGTGGTGGTCACGTGCATTCTCAGGCTGCTCATTTCGTTGATCAGCCTCTGCCCTCTGCCTCTCCGCCTTCATATCAAGCTAATTCTCCCCCTCCCAGCCCGTCCCGCAGACCCTTCTCGCACAATGCCTTCCAGACAACTCATTTTAAATTTCAGAGCAGCTTGAACATGCCCATTATCACGGCTAATATCACCATCATTTTCTCTGAAGAAGAAGCTCAGCCTCATGCTCCAGCTCGTATCTCAGCAGAGCATTCTCAAGGCACTCGTAGAATTGATGGCAGCCATGGCTCTGAGTAGAACCCACCAGAAGAAGGCAAGGCGGAAAGGCATGGCAGACAGCATGAGGAGGGTGACACTCCAAGCGACACTCGGCCACTAGGTGGCAGCTCTCGTGGCACCACAGTTTTGGTGGCCATTGCGGGCAGCTCAAGCGGCACTCGTCCAGCGTTGGATCCTCCAGGTGGCAGCGTGGTTGGTGACGTGGTGAGGGATGGCAAAATTTGGTATGGAAATGCTTGCCCCGTCATTGAGGAGTCACCAGACCAGGACGTCCCCATGTGACGCCACTTGGACCTTATCGTGTCTTGTCAAAGTTTTTTATTGCTCACTAGTTAGGTTCGGTTGTTTATGGTTTTTTGGTTCAGTTTATGTTTCTGTGGCTCGGTAGTCTGTGGTTCTATTGCTGACATGTACAACTTTTCTGCCTTTCGGTGTCTGTCTCGACTGCTTCACAGGGGGCTATTTCAAATCCTCATTTTGGTTTTGTCGTTGTATTCCTGCTCCTATGTATGGTTTTTTGCACATTGTAACTGGTTTTCCCAATTATGGGATAGTTCTGAAGACCTGAAGGCACTCAAATGCTCTCGGTTGAGGCTTCTGCCTCTTTGTAATTATATTCATCTTTCCTTTTAATAGAATTAGTCTTTACAGAGAAAACAAATTATGTTGATAGGTGCGTTTCTTTCATAAGAGACGTTCCACAATTTTAATTTAATTATAAATAATTATTAGTTAGATGGTGTAGATTTAATCTCTATGGAATATGCTAGAATATTCATAGTAGTATTCATAAATCAAAGGTAAAGATTCATCTCCAAATTAATTATGCTCTTTTAAATAATTTATCTCAAATTAATTAATTAAATAAAATGTCATACAACACATGTAACATTACACATGTGGTATTGATAAGTCATGATATTGTAAAATGAACTATTTACCAATTAAGAATTTCCACGTAAAGTAAAGTGAATCTCCACAGTTGAGAATATTATGACATATTTTTTAAAATATATATATAATATATAAATATTATATATAATATATACATATATAATAAAGTATAACTAAATATATATTTTTTTAATAATAATAATAACAATAAATTTAAAAAAAAAATTCTAAATTTAATTAATTTTTTATTTATATTTTTTATATGAGATATATATTAAAACAAATGCATTGTGCTTTTTATAAATTGATATCGTATTATTTTATATGAGATATATATTAAAACAAATGCATTATGCTTTTAATTAATTGATATCGTATTTTATTATCCATTTAATTTGGACCACATTCTAAAACAAGGGAGCCACTGCCGTGGCGGTAGTCCCTGCCGGGGTCTGCCACAACAACACTACAAAATTGCAATGCATGCAAACAGAAAACCATTAACCACCATCTTTTATTTGTTCAGACCTACATGCAGTAAATGGTTGGGATTAGGGCAACGATTCTTCTTCCAGTGCAGAACAAAACTCTGGTTCTCTGTACCTCCCATGTTGGAAGCAGCCATGGCCTCTTCACCCTTCTCTTCCAAATCAACAAGGTGAAGCTTCGAGCTAATTTGCAAAACTCTCCATCATTGATTAGGGTAGCCCTGAAACATACCTCTAATTATGGTTCTCGCTAATATAGGGCTTTTTGTATTTACAAAATATGGCTATTTAGGTTGTAAAACAACTTTCAAATTACAGATTATGCAATAAGATAAAAGTTTTCTATCAACTTCGTCAAAAACGAATTGTATTTTGTAATTATGATTTTATTTTGAGTTAAGGGAATTCACTTTGAGAGAAGATGGAAACACCAGTCATCGATGTGGAAAAATATCGAATTGTATTTTCTAATTATGATTTTATTTTGAGTTAAGGGAATTCACTTTCAGAGACGATGGAAGCACCATTCATCAATGTGGAAAAATATCCCACTTTCCTTTTATAAATAACGAGAAAACATTAGAACTAATGAGAAAAAATATAAATGAAAAGAAAGAGGGAAGATTGTCTCATAGAATCCAGAATCAAATTGATAAAATTAAGCACGACATACTTCCCTTGTAAATTCAGTATTCAGGGTTTCTGAATTATAAAATTTATTATATACAAACAGTTAATCTCTCGAAAGAAAATTACAAAATCATGATATTCAATACAAGGTTTGTAATATTTTTTTATAATATCTCTATGTACTTTGGCCAAATCATTTATTAATATAATTATTTCCTAGTATCTATATAAAAATTATCACAAAGAAAGTTATGTAACACATAATTCTTATTTTAAACAAATCATTAAACATATAATATTTATTATATAATTATTTCCTAATATCTATAAAAAATTATTACAAGAAATTATGTAACACACAATTCTTTTTTACAAATCATTAAAGCATAAAATATTAATGAATAATTAATTACAATATGGCACAGAGACAAATAGCTCCAGCGAAGCAGAAGACGCTTTCCCGTCTTTTTATTTCCCTCTCCCACAGCCACGTTAGATGAACAGACCAGAATCAATATGCTGGAAGATAAGGTAGAGGTATCTTGCAGACAGTAGACAATCCAACAAGTCCAGCTGAATCATGAGGACAATAGAAGCAGTGCAGCAAAGAACCTTGGTAAAAAAAAAATTCTCTAACTACAGCAGTAACAAATGTCTGGACATAAACCTTGAAATTCTTCTCTCATCTCGTCTCGAATATTTTGCTCTTCAGAAAAGATCGTCAATCTCCCCTATTAAAAAATTTTATTAATTTTTTTAATAATAATAATAAGAGAATCGTTTATAGTATGACCGCAACATTTTTGTAATAGTTAAGCAACAGTCACATAAATAGTTACAATGAT
>APFE030795283.1:139720-157439 GCA_000404065.3 Pinus taeda
TTTTTGTCAAATATAATTTAAAAAACCATTTATCTATATTTTATGTTAAAATATTTAATATTCTGTATTAAAATAATTCAAATGAGTATTAGAGTGATAGAAGTTGTCTTGTGCTTAATAATTGAAATTTCTACCTTAATTACATAGCAATAGCATAACGCCGTCAAATGAGTTCAAATAAGCTCCATTCAATTTAATATCAACAGAGTACAAATAAGCTTCAAATTAATATTTTGTTCTATTATGCAACATATATCACGAGCAAAACGGCCCAATAGGCACATATATGATATGGAATGCTCTCCCATCCAAGGCAATTTAGTTCGCAGAATTGTAAATGAAACCTACTTCTTAGAGCCAAATATGAACCCAGAAAAGAAAATCCTCAACTGGTGCACTAAGGTCTTTATGGAAAGAGAATCGAAAAATGAAGTCCCAGGATTTAACTGTAAGATATGCTGAAAACAGCTTACCTCTTTTCACCGAAGAAAGCTACGATTGAGCCACCCCAGGAACCCACTCTCCCTTCGTTCATTACGAGCCTTCCTCCAATTAACTGATGTAAATCCTTGTGCAGACCAAAACAGGACCGAAACTATGATATAGACTTAAAAAAGACCCCAATGCAGGTGTCGAGGATCAGAATGAACAAGGAAAAGATGATAGACTGGTAGAGATCATGATACCCTATAGGAATTCTACGCTAAAAATATCAAACCAACTTTCCCCGAAACAGTATGGCCTCGGCTAAGATATTCATCTACAAGTTCGCAGAATTGTAAATGAAACCTACTTCTTAGAGCCGCTTGAAATTCTTCTCTCATCTCGTCTCGAAGATTTTGCTCTCCAGAAAAGATCGTCAATCTCACCTATTAAAAATCTTTATTAATTTTTTTAATAATAATAATAAGAAAATCGTTTATAGTATGACCGCAACATTTTTGTAATAGTTAAGCAACAGTCACATAAATAGTTACAATGAATTTTTTTATCATTTTTGTAAAATAATAATAATAATAATAACATTGTGTAATAGTTAGATAATAGTAACCTAAATAATTATATATAAAAATGAAATTTGATGAATAAATTTTTAATAATTTTTTTGTCAAATATAATTTAAAAAACCATTTATCTATATTTTATGTTAAAATATTTAATATTCTGTATTAAAATAATTCAAATGAGTATTAGAGTGATAGAAGTTGTCTTGTGCTTAATAATTGAAATTTCTACCTTAATTACATAGCAATAGCATAACGCCATCAAATGAGTTCAAATAAGCTCCATTCAATTTAATATCAACAAAGTACAAATAAGCTTCAAATTAATATTTTGTTCTATTATGCAACATATATCACGAGAAAAACGACCCAATAGGTGCATATATGATATGGAATGCTCTCCCATCCAAGGCAATTTGTCATGGATAAACCAAATCTGGGATTCACCAGATATGCACTTTTTTTAATCTCTTTTTAAAAAACCCTTACAAAATTTATCTCAAATTCTTTGATTTTTTTACCAAAAAAAAATTGAAATAATGGAGCCCTTTTCAAATTCCTTTTTCTAAAGTCTTGAATGAAAATAAAGCCCTTTTAAAATAATGCCATCACATTTTTTAATATGGACACCCCACAAATGCATGATAAATTAAAGAATTTATTTAGTTTGGAGCCACATTAAAGTCTTGAATAAATCTTCAATTGGAACCACACTAATGATTTCATTTAGAAAATTTTCAAAATGAAAAGGCTTTTGGTGATATTTTCAATGATATATACGAATCTTCCTCTTTAATAAAATGTAAAGACCTTTTAAATAAAATCGAGCCCCCAGTGTTTAATAGACCGTCCAATTTTCCTTTTGAAACAATACAATGCATTGTAATTTGCCGATACAATGCATATGCGATGAGTCGCCAATTTTCACAGTTTTCTTTATGATCTCTAGCCTTATCTTCAAAAGCACACTGCATGTGCATCTACCTTCCATATATAACTGCCCTTCCTTTATTGTGCACAGGAAGACCATGCTGTTTTTAACAACCCCAATCAACAAGGCAATCAAAGAGAGAAGATACCAAACCAATATGAAGAAACATATTCATATTAATTTTGCATCTGCTGTGTACGTGAAGCTTGCCATGTTCCTGGATTTTGTGATCTGTATAAAAAATAGTTAGTTATAGTAAAATGACAACATTGTGAATTGAAGAGAGGACAAATTTGAGACAAAAGATGTTAAGGCATATGTTGATGTACCTTCCATTTGTTACCCGACATGTAATAGTTCACTATCTTCATTGAGGGTGAACTTGCTGTGAATTCTGAAGTCACGTAACATGTAAACAATGGTAGCTTTCTGTTGCAAATATGCCTCATATGACATTGCTTTTAAATCAGGAAGCAAGTCATGTACTAAGGGCTGCCTGATAATGCACTGGACAAAGTTATTTGAAATGGATTCTATTACAGCATGTATACAATGCTTGTAAATGAAAGGGAAATTATCATTCCACTGTGAACAGAAAATTGTCCCATTGGTTATCACTATGGATGAATTGACTGGGGAGTTACAAATTGCACAAACAAGTTCAAAAGGAGTTGAATATGGATTTGTTGCCATCAGAACACCTTCGACCTGTTTATAAAATATTGAAACATTAATTTACATTATTACATGGAAAATGCAAAGCTAGTAAAAACACGATTATTGTTATACTTACAGCATGGGTAGATGTAGTTAGTTTTTTGAGATTGTTTACTACATCTGTGTTAAGTTCAGTCATGAACGTTGACTTTGATGCTCTGAATATTGTTTCTTTTGTGTTTACCTTTTTTGTTAAATTTTTGAAAAGGATGAGGGGGAAGTCTCCTTTCTGCAGTTGTTTTTCCATTGAAAGGAAAAATTGTTCATACGTGTCAAATAATTGCAACTTCAAGAGAGAAATTGTCATCCATTGAAAAATTGCAAGTGCAAGAAACAAATTACAATAAGTATAGACAAATTACAATAACTATATAATGAAGTGATGCATGCTATCTACTCAAAATTAGGAATACGTAACATGCAAATACATACAGTTGCATTGTCATTTTCAGAATCTCCATCTTTGATATGGAGTATATAATGCAATCCAACCCGTTTGGCAAGTGTAACAGCTGCAGCGATTGTGCCAATTGGGTACATTTCTTTTTTGTTTGCAAATTGCCTAATGGTTGTATTGGGAATGAAGCGATACTCTTTGTAAACTTCAGGTACAGTTTCTATAATACTTGATTCATTAAGCAAAATTATTTTGTCACAATCACCATGATCATAAACAGTTTTAGGCAATATCTTGAAATTTGTAATTGAGATGTTATTGCCTTGAAAAATTTGTTGTTCATGTCGCTCCACTAAATGTGCAGGTACAATTAACATTATAGTCATCATTCCTTGAGCATCTGTCAAATCAGCTCGTAATATTTGACGTGATTTGTTTGCTTTATCAAGGAATGCAGTATAGACAACCATTATGTCTCCAACAAATTGCTGCCCAATTATACGACTATTGAGATCTTCAACTGATACTTTAATTGGAAGTATCTGTTTTTGCCTATAAAAATTGCTTAGTTAGATATTTTTATAAACATTTCTACAATGCTATGTTTCTCCTAAAAACTGAATAAGTATAAATAGATTACAATGTTGTGTTTCATATGCATACCTTTTTGATGTATCATTTTGTACATTTGTTGAATCAAGTTTTGTTGTGATTGTTTCAGTTGGACTAACACAAGTAAATGCACATTTCAATATGATATGGATATTATCACATGTATTTTGTGATAAGCAATTAATAAACAAATTATGATATCTAACCTGTACATGTCTTCTTGCTGCATTGTCTGGGGGGACTTACTACAAGTGCTCTCTCCACTCGTCCAACATTTTCTAATTTATATAGATTTAAATATACATATGTAAAAAGAGAATGCATATATAATAAACATTAATATTTTAAATAGAAAATAACATATTTGTATAGTTGTCATATACATACCTTTTCAAAACAAGTTGTTGGCTTGCCTTTTCTATTTGAGTTATGCCCTCTATTTTTTCAATTGTTTCTTTTCCTTTTTCAGAATTTATGCTATGTTATAGAATAGCAGCATATATTTAGTTCAATTTGAAAGAGCATATAGAACTAAAAAAGGAACAAGAACATTAAAACCATAGAACCATACATATGTAAAAATAGAATGCATATATAGTAAACATTAATATTCTAAATACAAATTAGCACATTTGTATAGTTGTCATAGACATACCTTTGCAAAACAAGCGGTTGGGTTGCCCTTTCTAATTGGGTTATGCATTCTATTTCTTCAATTGTTTCTTTTTCTCTTTCAAGATTTATGCTATGTTATAGAATAGTAAGATATATTCAGTGCAAATTAAAAGAACATATAAAAGTAAAAAGTGAACAAGAACATAAGATCCATAGGAAAGGAAAGGCAAGAAGAATATACGCTGTTTGTTTATGTTCCATGTTGGTGTTCTTTTTTCTTGGTCGTTTTGTTCAATTGAAAAAGGTTTTACTGGTACAATCTGCATTCATCAATAGATGAGGTCATATCTGGAAATTTAAATGAGAACTTTGTGACATAGCATAGCTTATTATTGAACACATTATGGAATATTGCCCTGGTTGGAATCTCGTTGAAACATAACAAATGATTAAAGAAAAGAAAAGAGTAAAGAAAGAAAATTGCATAAATGTTTTACTTCTTTCTTCTATCTTGCAACATGTGGTGCAATTGCTAGTTTTAATACTTTATATTTATATTCATGATAATTTTAGCCTTTCACTTTATTTTAATTTTTTATCTTTAATGATATATTTTTTGTTTTCTAATTTTTGGTGTATGAAACCCCCTTGTTTGTGGGACAAGGGACCCACCTCCGCGCAGCGATTTGACTGCTAAGTCTACAAAGGCATACATACTCTACCCCCTCTGCTAAGTCTACGAAGGCATACATACTCTACCCCCTCTGGTTTTGAACCTGTGACCTCTTAGGAGGAAAGACATGCTCTTAACCATTAGGCCCACTCATAATTTTTTAATAAATGCTATTTTTATAAATAATGATTATATTGTTTAATAATGATTGAAGATAGTTTTACATCGATTTGCAAGCAACTTATTGGACATTTTTTTAGCAAAGTAAGAGGTGTGCGTGAACCGCTGTGAGCGTAAATTGTTTTTACCATGGTTAACAATTTTAATGTAGAAGTAAATAGTCTAAACCATCGCAAAGGCAAGAGAAACAATACCTATGATCTCTGTAGGATTAGATGTATTGAATTGTAAGACTACAACCGGTGGGATGCATAGATACCATCCGACAAAACTATTTACTTGAAAAAAAACTAAGAAAACTAACAAAAGTAGCCATGACCATATAACTAAAGGTCTCGTTTGGACTATTTTGGTTCCGACTATTTTGGTGATGGAGCGGAGCAAGAAAAGAACCTGGGAAAATAAGTTGTGTTAAACGGAAACGAGGACATAGTCCTCAATGTACCCAGAATTTGAGCGTGGTAACCCTTACTTGCAGCAAACAACATAGATTATTGACATTTAATAATACAAATTTATTACATGTCTTGCTATAAGAAGATGGTACGGATGTGCTTGATTAAAACAAATTTTCTTGAAACCGATTACTAAACAATGATATAAATTATAACATCGATAAAATAAATTTAGTTGAAATAAGAAATAGGTTAGATAACAAAACGAACATGGAATATTAGAAAAGAAAATTGATAACAATGGTATTGATGATAACAGGAACTTAATAGGTTAGATAATAATAATACAATTGCATTGAATTCTAAGCGCATTAATATAGGTAACGGTTTGGTTAATATAAACAAATTATTAGTAAAGAAAATTGAAAACAATAGTAAAACTAATAATAGCAGAGTCAACTCCTGATTGAGCTCATGCGAAGTTTGGGCTTTGCTATGCACCATAAACTTTGCATTCACCACGTTTCATGCTGTGGGCCCACAAATTTACCATTTGTGTAATTCTTTGGGCCCACTACCCTACAACTTGTCAAAGTGCAAGATGGACAACACAACAAAGCGATAGCTCAAACTGCAAGATGGCTTGACGAACTCACCCGAGAGCTGGGGGAAATCAACCGAAGTTGGTTGAACCTGAGGCTGGTATAAGAAAAGAACCAGGACTTGCTTCTCACTCGCTGGGATAATCGGGGCTGGTCAAAAGAAACCGCATTTTGTTCTGCCCCTAAGACAACTCGCTCGCTGGGATAATCGAGGCTGGTCAAAAGAAACCGCATTTTGTTCTGCCCCTAAGACAACTCTCTATACCTTGTGAGATCTGGGACCCGGCCCGGCTTTCTTCCTCCACTCCATGGGCTTGCTGGCATCCCAGGTATTCGTTGTCTCATGTTGCTGTTATGTTGTTGTTGATGGTTTCTAGCTGAAAGGCTTTGATCTAAATTTTTCTTCCAACTTAGGTCTTCAATGGCTGCATCTATGGTAGCTTTAGACAACTTGTCAGATCTGGGTCAGTAGGTTGTCTAAGAGCCCTGAGTTCCCATTCCTGTCTGCTTCACTAAACAGTAGGTAGGTAAGTAGGTTTGGAAGGAATCATACGCATGAACTGTTTCATCGCCAAATCAGAATCTGAATCCTTTGTTCCAGAATCTCTCGACGAAGCCAAATCCGAAGCTGCTGTTTCAAAAGCCAAATCTTCAAAATCATACGCTTAGAAAATAAATTTTGTATATTCATAATAAAAAAAACCAATATATAAAAGAGTTGAGTTAAATTGTATACGAACGCAAAAACTAAGAGTGATTTATCCTATATTGATATACATATAAATCATGTAATAAGTAAATCTAACTAACATTCTGGTACACGAATACGAACTATTTTACAAAAGTAAGAGATGTTATAGGAGCAACGTAGATTTATTTTACTTTTGTTCAGGATTAAGCTATAATTTACCAACACGCAGGTCATACTTTCACCCTAATTTTTGGCCTATGATATAATAAAAAATATCACAAAATACATATAAACCCAACTTTCTATAACTTTTCATAAGCCATGCCATATCTATTAAGCTAATCAGACATTTTATCTTTTCACATTGGTTTTATCTCAATTTCCATGACTATTTAATTTAAGCCTTTATTCATACTAATTGTAACCAGTAAAAATCATTTAAAGTAAGAATTCCATTATTTCACCAAATCAAGTCTGTCACAGTTTTCAGTCCTTTCAATTCGTAAAATACTCAGTCACTATAAATCTTTCAATAATTCACAATTCATAAAATTACACGACTTGAGAAAAATAGAAGAAAATAAATTTTGTATATTCATAGTAAAAGAAACCAATATATAAAAGAGTTGAGTTAAATTGCATACGAGCACAAAAACTAAGAGTGATTTATCCTATATTGATATACATATAAATCATGTAATAAGTAAATCTAACATTCTGGTACACGAATACAAACTATTTTACAAAAGTAAGAGATGTTATAGGATCAACATAGATTTATTTTACTTTTGTTCAGGATTAAGCTATCGATAAATCTAAAACTTAAATTTACCAACAAGCAGATCATACTTTCAACCTAATTTTTGGCCTTGGTAAACCTGGCAACACCTTCGACACAGAATTAAAGACCAACTTTGACAATCCTGGTAATACGCTCCGACACTTAAGAGCGACCATAGAGCTCCGAGAAACCGATTTCTGGACTTTTGTCTCGCAACCAGGTTCGGAGATGGTTTAAACCAAATTAATAGGCAGAAGCCACAATTGGCCCTACCGAAAAATACTAAGCTAAAATCTTCTAAAAGAAACTGAAGCACCTTTCACTCTCAACTGAGCGAGGAAAGCTTCCAAATAGGAAGATATGAACATACCCGGTTCTTTTTGAAGTCCTGAGACAGGCTTGTAAGTTGTTCTGCCTCCCAACGCTGTGGCAGGATGCATAGCCATTCCTCCCTTTTCTGCAAAGAAATATTATGTATTAGCTGTAACTTAAAACCCGAAAGAAGGAAAACGATTGACACAATAGAGAATTGACACAGTAGAGAACCAACAATAAGAAGAGAGATTTAATACCTGTAACAGGAAGATGGAAACGCTGGAAACGCCGGACAGGCGGACCTTCAATCGCTTCCTTGTCAAAAAAACTCACCTTTGTGCAGGTTGTGCAAGATAGTCAAGTTAGAGATAATCTATGGAATCTAAATCTAGAAGACAGCATGAGTCCATAAAAATTTGGGCTTCTGTTAAAGAGGTTGTCCGTCTTTAATGTTGTCAGTCTGTAATGGAAGGGTAGTATTGTGAAGGGTAGTATTGTGAGACAGTATTGAGTTCAGTAGGTGATTACATGCAACTTGCCACAAAGCTATGCACGAGACAAGTGGCATATCAACCGTACTTTGGATAACATCATATTGCCCCAATATTTGTTTCATCAAAATATGCATTTGTTAAATTTCAAACACACCATATTGCCCCAATATTTGTTTCGTCAAAATATGCATTTGTTAAATTTCAAACAAATTATTCTAAGTTTCATCAAAATCATGCAGTCTCCCGGCAATAAGAGGTGCAAGTTGATAGTTTGGATAAAAGTTTGTTTGCAAGCATATGACCAGAAAATTTTATTTCAAACATTGGTTTAAACTTGACATGTACCAAAAAATTTATTTGGTCAAAGTTAATTAATCGCTGGTCAACAATCTATCGATCGCTATTAATCCCAGACAGGGACTAATAAGATGTACACTGTATTATATTGTATCGTTAATGGTGTATTTATGTTCCATCAATGTTTGGTAGCATAGACTTCTTAGCCACTTCTTAAATAAAATAAGAATAATGGTGTTTGAATTTCAAAACTCTGGTCAGTTTTTAATTAAAAAAGGTTATGACTTTAAGAATTAAAAAATTACGATGGAAGGGTACAACTTGACATTGGAGATGTCCGCACCAAATTTACTCGCCCACTTCTGGGCCCGATATTAATCATATAGATTTAGGTATCCCTTTTGGGATTGAATATTATTCTCAAGGGAGCTGGTGTGCCGAAACCTCCAATTCAAGTATGCTTGTACTTGCAATAGGGCGCAATTTGCATTGTAGGGACCATTCGTTTTTATTTTAATGTAAATTAAACTGAAATAAATTTTCTTTTAAATTTTAATGACTATTACTCACTATACACTTTGAAAGCAATTATTCCGCTCTCTCGTGCAGGGCCTACCTCTGCTCACTGCACTGATTTGACTCCAGCGGTGGGACCCGCAGTCACGACCAAATGACATCAGATGAAAGCTACCTTCTTAAACTGGCGGCCGAAACCGGACGCTGGCAACGTGGTCCGCGTGTCCTGAACATAATAAAAAAAATTAAAGTGTTCTAATTTATCATGACGATGTTTGCACTTATGGTCCCTATAATCATATAACTTCGCCCCTTGTGGATCGAACATTGTCCTTTTTGAGGTAACTGCTACGCTGAAACTTCCCCTTCAATCCTACTCGTACTCGCAAAAGAGCGCCAGTGGCATCTTATTACTTTAGTCGCTTTACAATTATAAAGCGGTAGTGGGCCTGCCTCTGCTCACTGAACTTGAGTAATTTGATGCCGGCACCCGCATTACCAACAGGTACCTCGGGGGTGGTTTTATGGTAACCAATATACACTATGTTATTTATTTGTTAATATGTTAAGTAGTATATATTACTTTTTAAATTTATACTACTTCTCACTCTACTATAAATAATACAATATATATCCCATAGGTAACATATAACATAAATAACACAATATATATTAATAGCGGTGGCTCCATCGCTCACCAATAATACTGATGTGCTAAAACTTTCACTTAAAATCTACTCTTGCTTGTGCTCGCAAGGGGGCGCAATTAGCATAGTGGGAGGGAGACCATCCATTTTTCATGCTATTTTAAAATACATTAAACTCTATCTAACAGGTTACAAAATTAATCACTTTACAATTACATAGAAATTACTGAACTCAATGATTTGATATCGGATCCCACAATACTGACGGTTCCCTCACAGGCGGTGGCTCCATCAGTCACCAGCATTTGAAGTTAGACGAAACGAGTAGGTTAACGAGGTTTTGGGTAGAAATTTAACCGTCCTATCCCTCTTAGCTAACCAAGTGAAGATATGGATAAAATTGACCTATGAAGATACGGATACGTTAACGTCCGATGCAGTTTTGATAATTTGGGTTATGGTTCAGCTGAAAATCTGAAAAACCACGGGTATGTAGCGTGTTACATAACACCGAATCATTTTGGTTTGGAGTATGAATTCATATTATTAACAGTTTGTCTTTACCAACTAAGAGATCAAGTAAAATTGGAAATATACGCATTTACCGATTATGATAATTTATTTTAAGTAATTAAATTTTACTTATACACAATAATTTAATTAGATACATAAGTTTCAAGAATTTATAAAGAAAGCTAAACAAGCCGTAGTACCATATTTTGGATACTTTGTAGTCTAATTGTAGATATCGAAGCAAATAAGAAAAGACAAAACTATATTGAAGGAATTTATTATTCTTAGCTGCGTTTTTTGTGCCATTGATTCTGTGTTTGTGTTACATCAGGGCCCATTGGAGTTTAAATAAATAAATACAGAGATAGATGTGGATGTGTGCGTGTTGTTTATTCCTGGTTTACTGCTTTTGGGTATCCCCAGATTCATATGAGTAATGTGGGCGTTGCTCATACCCGGTTTCTTGTATTTGGGTACCATTCAGATTCCGCGAGATTCTTGCCCATGGGAGTGCGTATATGTACCTTGCCACAGAGGCTTAGCCAAATCATTGTTCTAACGCTCTAGGAAGCCTTCCTGCTTCTGTAGCATTGATTGAAGAAGGGGTTTATAGGAAGGGTTTATTTTGCCAGAGTAGGATGTTCTAGTGATTTGTGTAGTGTTTTGGGGAGAAAAAATTAGTGCCTGTGAGCGACTTTCGGCGGCGGAATTGAAGGATGTCTTTTATTCTCGTTGGTGAATAGGTTTCCCGTCGTTTTTCTCATTGTCACTGTTGCTGATCAGGCACAAGCTTCTGGAGTTCTGGACCTTGTTAACCAGAAGTTTTGAAAATAGCTGTTTGAAGTGAGGGAGTGGTCAGGAGCTTCGTGTAGTTTTCATCCTAGTTTTGCAGCAATTTTGTATGATAAAAGACCCAATGCAGGTTCATCGTAGGACCAATATATGCATCACTAGGCCCAGAGAGGCTTAGTCCAAGTTTTTAGTGTGAGGTGCTCTTCATTGTGGTATAGGTGTCACAAGTTTCAAGGAGTCCTACTCTTTTTGTGAAAGAGTTTACCCGAAGTCATAGGGGATTGTGGATGAAGACTGGCGTACAAGGAGTTTCTGGGTGTGAACACCATTCATTGTAGAGTCTGTGTTTAAGCACAAGGGTTGAAGGGTGAGGCCTCATTACCATCCGGGAAAAGAGGAGAGGAGAGAACCGAAGATGTGTTACGTGGCGCCTGATTACATATCCGATTCATCACGCACCAGAGACTGCCCCGAAGACAACCACAAGTTCTGCAATGACCGTGGGATCTTCACAGGTTTCCGTGCAAAGGGGTCCTCAGATTCAGATGGGGCCAAAAGCCCAACTTCTCCACTGGACATCAAGACATTTTCTGGAATTGGGATCACTGATTTTCATGAAGACGGCTTAGATATCCAGTCGAGTTCTCCCAAGCAGCACAGCGACACAATACCGATTGGTTCTCCCCATGGATTTACAAAGAGCCACACTTGTGTTATCTCCCGTGCTTCAAACTCGAGCACACATAACTTGTATACTCTTACCGGTACGGAGTGTGAAATTGTGCAATACCCAGTTCGAAATCAAAATGGACTGGGAATACGGGATGTCGCATCGCCACCTCGGAGCTATTCAAATGTTCCAGTGCTTTCCGTTGGCTATTTTCTCAGCGCTTGCTGTCTCTGCAAACGGCAATTGAACCATGGGAAGGACATCTACATGTACAGGTCCGTTATAATTATAATACAAGGCTTTAAATCTTTGAGAATTAAATTGAATTGATTATAATTTCTTTTTCTTCGGAGCTAGCTTCATTTGTGTTTGCTGATTATTGCAGAGGTGACAAAGCATTCTGCAGCGTGGAATGCCGGTACCAACAGATTTTGATGGATGACAGAATGCCGTTAACGACAGATTTTGATGATCTTTATGGATGAGAAAATGGAAACATTTGCCGCTTCCCCTCCATCTTCGTCGACTGCTGCTACATAAGATCAAAGGCATGAGAAGTGTACATCTGATGATCAGAGCTTGGCATGAGAAGTGTACATCATCATCAGAGCTTTTTGGGTTTCAATATATGTCTTGGTTGCATCAGAGGAGCTGTATATCTTGTGAGCGTGTGTAAACGATTGTATAACTCAGTGTAAAATATTTTATTTATATATTTTATTTGCATCTTTCGCTGCCTTAGTTTTTTGGCTTATCTCCCTACCGCACATGGCGGTCATAGTTTTTCATTTTTTGGTTTATCTCCCTATAGCACATGGCGGTCAACTCGTTGGGATGAAATTTGGAGGGCACTGATAAAACACGGATGACTCCGCAATGAGTTGGTACAAAAGAAAAAAAGGTTTAAATTCTTCGCAAACAATGCATAATTTTGTCTCTTTATACTTAATACATGAATATAGGGGAAGTTATCTTAAAATATGGAATTGTAGATTATTTACCAAGATCCACTTTCAACAAAAATTAAAATTTAATGATGGTTGAGTCATTATTTTTCAAAAGCTAAGAGTTGAGTTTTCAATGTTTGAATTAGGTAAACAAGAGCTTAGGTAAACAAGAGCTTGTTGGAAGGTTGGAAGTGTAAAGAACATGTTGGGATTAGTTTCTATGTCTAAATTATAAATAAGAATGGATAGCTCCTTAGATATGTGTTGAAAAATATTGAAATTTAGGTTAGCTCCTTAAGAGGTTTTCCCCTCAAAAAGGCAACTATACAAGAGTGGACTCCTTTCATTAAGTCCTAATGAATTGTAAGGTGTTTCTCTACCTTAAAGAGTTTGATAATAATAAAGTATGGAGTGTTTTTATCATAGTCGTAGATACTTGGCATTTTATTCTATATTTATATCTTGGGTATTTAACATGCAACCCCCCCCCCAAATGGTCCAAAATTGCTTCCTATAGCCACAATAAGGAGGGCCATATTGTGATAGATGGTAGTAACTTTCTCTTTCAACATCACAAATCGAGCTTAATGGTTGTTGTGAACAAACTCATGTTCGAAAAATAGCGAGAGAGAGGGAGATTGTTCACACAACACAAATCACACACATGTTTTATTGATCTCACAAAGATTACATGTATAGGAATACATGATTCTTCTAGATCTGAGAGTAGTGGACCTAGATTACTAAAAATAGTTGATACAACTAATAACCTGAGAACTCACGCACTTACACCTCATGTCAATTTGGAAGTCATGGAAGCATTATTTCCAAAACCCTCTCTTAGTGCTTACATGAAAAAACTACAAAGTAGACATTACAACAATGAGGATAATTTATGTCTGGTTGGTCTTCATCAGCGCTCACATCCACTCTGGAATCTTGAAAACACTATTGTTTCACGACCACATATTTGTGTTGTCACTTGACCTCCATTTAAAATTTAACCACCTTTGACCATCGTTGATGAACTTTGCAAGATCAACAATATTGACAACTCAGTTCTTTGGGGCTTCTGCGATAAGAGCTGTCAAGTAATGAACCATCGTATGGCCAACCACCATTTGTCGGATATTTCACGTTTCGCTATCCTTTAGTTGCTAGGATAGAGGTCTGGATACTGAATGCATTCAAAAGTTGATCAAAACAACTTGACCTTACTAACATAAGAATTGATGTTTTGGACTCCGGGGTTTCTAGTTTAAGAACCACTAACCCTTTCTATAACATTTAAAAACGCACAATAATTGATGTTTCAAACACCAGGGCTTCAAATTTAAGAACCACCAACCCTTTTTACAACCGGAATTCAAAGATATAGAAAACTACTTCAACTCACACCATAATAATTTTACATATATAACAATCACTCAACCTCTCACCATATCAACACCAAATTTTTATTTATTTTTGTATCTTTTTAAATAATATAACTAAGCCAGCAAGTTCAAAATCTAAATAAAAGTTTATGCATGGAAATTTCCTAAACATCCATGGAAATTTCCTAAATATCCACAGAAACTACCCAAAAATTGAAGCTTTGAGCTCCAAATGGTGGATCTTATATATTCCTATGTTATTATTTGAACAAGTTGAACAACTTCATACAATGGTTTTGTTAGAGCAAACCAGTGTGCAACGGAAAATAAATGACAAACACAGTATAGAAAAATCATACACAAATGACACAGTGATTTAACGTGGTTCACCCAACCAATCTGGGCTACGTCCACCAAACAGAGGCATCGGCAATCTTATTATTAAACAGGAGATTACAATAATTTATTTCCTCACACACTCTCTACCATCATTCAATATCATGTATGGGCATATTTTTATAGCTAAGAGAATAAAACTGACCCATAAATTCTCTCACAACAAATATAGAATGCATTAACTCTTTCCCAACAAAATAGAGCTAATATAGCAATAAATCTTATTGTTGTCACCTACATGAGATTTTTTCCCAATTTGTTAAAACCGAAAATCTCAACAATCTCCACCTTGATAACAATTAGCCTGATACCCTGTTTCTTTATTATTTTTATCTTTCTGCAAGTCAAGAGAAGCCAAACACCAACGTAGCTTCTCTAACAAAACTGGTTTCATGAACATGTCTGCACAGTTCTCCTTTGTATGCACCTTTTCAAGAGAGACTCCCCTTTCAGTGATAACCTGTCTGACAAAATGGTACTTGATTGGTATATGATTTGATTTACTATGATAGGCCGGATTCTTAGCCAAATGTACTGCACTTTGACTATCACAAAATAACTTGATGTTGTCTTGCAACCTACCAAACTCACCAAACAAACCTTTCAACCAAATCGCTTCTTTACAAGCATGAGAAGCAGCAATGTATTATGCTTCAGTAGTGGATAAAGCAACAATATTCTGTAGCTTTGACATCCAGCTAATAGCTCCACCTGCAAGAGTAAAGACATACCCTGATGTTGACCTTCTCTTATCCAAATCACCTGCAAAATCGGAATCAACATATCCGCAAACAAATTCACTACTCTTATTATAAGTGATACAATAATCACGTGTGCCTCTCAAATACCGAAGCACCCATTTCACTGCTGACCAGTGTTTTTTACCTGGATTTGCCATATACCTGCTGACAACCCCAACTGCATGTGAAATATCTGGTCGAGTACAAACCATCGCATACATCAAACAACCTACTACATTGGCATACGGAATTTAAGACATATGTTCCTTTTCTTCATTTGTATTAGGACATAAACTAGAAGAAAGCTTAAAATGGGAAGCTAAAGGAACTGACACAGGCTTCACATTGTTCATACCAAACCTCAAGAGTATTTTCCCTATATACTTCTGTTGTGATAGCCACAACTTACCATTGCTCCTGTCACTGAAAATCTCCATGCCCAAAATCTGTCTTGCTGCTCCTAGATCTTTCATATCAAATGTCCTTGCCATCTGAGCCTGTAACCTATTGATCTCTATTATGCTTTTGCTTGCTAAAAGCATATTGTCAACATACAACACTAAGATAATGAACATGCCATTACTTAATTGCTTAAAGTAAACACAATGATCATATTCACTTCTTATATAGTTTTGACTCATCATGAAAGAATCAAACTTCTTGTACCATTGTCGAGGCGACTGCTTCAGACCATACAATGATTTCTTGAGCCTGCAGATAAATTTCTTGTTGCAATGTTGAACAAACCCTTCCGGTTGTTCCATATAAATTTCGTCATCTAAATCTCCATGTAAAAATGCAGTCTTAACATCTAGTTACTGTAATTCTAAATCAAGCAAAGCGACTAATGCTAACACAATTCTAATTGAAACTATTTTAACAACTGGTGAAAATATCTCATGAAAGTCAATGCCTGCTTTCTGAGAAAACCCTTTTGCAACCAACCTCGCCTTGTACATGTCCTCTGTATCATCCACACCTCGTTTCAATTTGAAAACCCATTTACATCCCACAGTTTTCCTATCTTTCGAAAGTTCAACCAGATCCCATGTGCCAATCTTACCTAAGGCCATCATTTCATCCTTCATAGTTGCTTTCCACTTTTCACTTTTCGAACCTTCTACAGCTTCTTGATGGCACAAAGGTTCATCGTCGTTAGCGGTAAATGCAACTGAAGTAACATAATCATCATACCTTTTAGGAGGACGTTTCATTCTTATAGACCTCCTTAAAGATGTTTTTGGTGCTTCCACAATTGACTGATTACCATATGTAGGAACTTCTTCATGATCATCATCTCAAACATGTTCGTGATCTACATCTAAGCCTTGTTCATGATCTGAATCTGAAACTTGTTCATGACTTGCATCTGAACTATGTTCATCTAGACTATCATTAGAAGTGGTTTCAAACTGAATGTGTTGAAAGTCAAATACATCATCTCGTTTCAATTTATTATCTAAATCTAACTGCACAAGAGAGGATTCATTAAACTTTACATCTCTGTTGATGATGATCTTGTGGATAGTAGGATCCCACAATCTGTATCCCTTTGTTCCATCACCATATCCAACAAAGATATACCTTTTTGACTTCGGATCTAATTTAGTTCGTTGATGTTTAGGCACTAGAGCATATGCATCACAACCAAACACTCTGATTTTAGAATAATCACAAGGGTGACCTTTCCATACCTCTTGAGGAATTTTGCATCCTATCACCGTTGATGGTGATTGATTTATTACATAACAAGTTGTAGCCACCGCTTCTGTCCACAATTCCTTCGGCAAACCAGCGTTACTCAGCATACTCCTTTCTCTCTCTAAAAGGGTCATATTTATGCGTTCAGCAACTCCATTTTGTTGAGGAGTATAAACAGTGGTCTTATGTCTCTCGATCCCAACGTCCTTGTAATAATTGTCAAACTCCTTGGAAGTAAACTCACCACCATTGTCAGTTCTTAAACATTTTATAGTTCTACCAGTGATGTTTTCTACCAATGCTCTAAACTATTTGAAAACTGTAAAAACATCAGACTTCCTTTTCAACATGTAAACCCACACTTTCCTAGAAAAATCATCAATAAACGATACAAAATATGACGAGCCTCCATATGAGGTTTTAGGGGATGGACCCCAAACATCTGAATAGATATAATCAAGGATTCATTTACTAGTATGTTTGCATGTTTTAAACTTTTGCTTACTTTGTTTCCCAAACAGACAATGTTTACAGAAATCTAACTTTCCAGACTTTAGATTAGGAAGTAACTTACGATCAGCCAAAATATTTAACTCTCTTTCACTCATATGGCCCAACCTTTGATGCCATAAGCGAATAGAACTACTGTCATGTTCAGACACCGTAGACACATGATCTGACCCTGTTCTTCCTTCTAATTGAAATAGATTTCCTACC
>APFE030795290.1:0-13415 GCA_000404065.3 Pinus taeda
GTGTGTGTGTGTGTGTGTGTGTGTGTGTGTGTGTGTGTGTGCATGTATGTATGTATGCATGTATGTATATATGTATGTCTTCCTTTGCCAAGGCTTTCAATGCATAACCATGGAATCTATCCTTCCTGAACTTATGCCCAAATTACATATGATTAAGTGGGACTTCACTAAGTCTCTTAGCACTTAGCGCGTGACTATCTCTCCTTAGTTCATGCTTATATTTATATATGAATATAGGGATACTTCTACAGTTTAGCAAACCAAAAAATCCCTCCAACACTTATCCATTATTCCTTTTCTACCAACATATCGCACACATTTATGTATAGATGTTCTTATATACCACTTTTTACACTTAATTGATAAGTTCTCCCCAAGATTTACATACTTATCTATGAATATCTAGATAGGGATGCCCTTAGCTTCCTACCATGTTAGCATATCTCTCTTAAGCTTGAATAATTAATCCATAAGACCCTATCCTTGGCTTATAATGATGTCACTACCTCTCCTAAGCTTATAAGGAATTTAATCCATCCTAGCCATTGCATCCATTACAGAAACATAAACATATACATGAATAAATATAAATAACAGAAAAACATGCATCCCACAAGAAAATCACATAACATAGGGCCTTCTATTACCATTCATTTTAATTTAAGATATTAGTCAGACCATATAGATTAGCCCATCTCATATACTCAGTAAATTAGATGGAATTTTCACCTAGAAATATCACATATTTTGGCAATGTTTCATCAATCACATAGGATTTAAATCACTCCTCAAAAACATGAAGGAAATAACATTTCGTTGCATAAATTTGTGCATTAAACACATAGTGAACATTTATGCAATAGTTATAATCAAATAGATCTCGATAACACGTAACTTAAGGTAGGAAACTTGGCAACTAAGATTGGAACTTTAACTCTCCATTCAACCTTAGATTGGCTTGCACCACAATATTTCTTGCAACCAATGACTCTTGATACAACTTTTAAAGCTTGAGGAAGGGTTCGCAAGAGATCTAGTCACACATTCAACACCTTTGGAGTCAATATATTCACCTATCTCCACCAAACTACCAACTACTTGATATACCAATGCCTCTACCCTAAACTAAGGAAACCAAAAGGAACTAGAACACTACCTACTAGTGGTCTTGTTATTGTGTAATCACCGCAAAAAGGTTCTACAAAAAAAACTTGTGCTCCCATGCCACTTATTTCCCCTCCATCCCATTTTGTGCACGTCCTCGATCCAACATCTCTCCTCCTTGTGTGTATTCTACTCTTTTTCTCATCCTCTCCATGTGTATCCTCTTCCTCCATATTTTGACATGCAGTGCCACTCTTGAGCTCTTCAATAAAATATCATTTCTCTTGAAGGAATTCCTCCTTGCATGAATTCTAGGAGTTTCCTCCTCGTTTTGTGTTGTTCTAGGTCTAACACCATGCATTCATTCTATGTTTTCAGCCCCTCTTATCCCTATTTCATTGTGCTAAGTCTCACCTTGTAATTATTTTCTCCTATCTCCCTTTGCTACACCACTCTATTTTCTATATTCTCCCCTCATTCCATTATGGCCACAAGTGGCTATGGCCATATTTTCATGCCAACTCTCCACACCATTATCCCCTACAACTGACACCACTACACTTGTTTTAATTATTTTAATCCTTGACCTTTTTTCTTGTCGAATTTCACAAAAGAGTATGGGCTCATCCACTCTTCCCCTAAATTAATTAAATGTGCATTCAACCATTTAAAGGGCCATTAGTCAACCCATGACTTGTATTAATAACCACTTCCTTCCATTCCCAAGCAACCTCCATCATAAGCTCTAAACTTTGTGTCCCATATCACACCTAGTTTTGTACTTTAATTACAGTATTTTTTCAAATGTTTGCAAGAAGGGATTATTCGAAAGGGACTATCACAAATCCCACCTCCTTGGAGGAGAATTATCCTCAATTTTCTAATCTCAAGCACAAATATAAAAACATGCATAACCCCAAGCATAAATTAGTGTGAGCTTTATATACATAGATCAATTTTCAAATACAATTTTACATAAAGAGTTGTTAAATTAGTAATGCAATGGACATAAAAATTCATTAAATAAACCTTTTTTTGTTGGGTCATTATGCTTCCTGATGTACCTTTCCAACATTGATGACTTTATTTTTCCAAAGTGTTGTCTGCCAAAATGTATAACACTACTTTCCACCGTGCTCAGTGATCCTTTAGTAAAATTTTGGTTACTTGCTTCCTGGGACACATCCAATGTAACCTTCATCATAATTTGTCATGGTTGTGACTATATTTGAAAACAAATTTGAGTCCCAACATCCCCTTCTCTAATTCCCTTTCCCACAAGTGATCTAGTTTCTCTTTTGTGTAATCACTCAACTACCATGTTTTGGAATCCCCTTCCCTTGGAAAGATCTCCTCGCATTCAAAGAGTTCCATAACTGAGGCATTTAGCTACCTCAACACAAGTCATATCCTTCATGGCATGGTTCATGATATTCAGGAGTTAATATTAGGTTCTTGTGACACCACAATGCCCCTATTCACTACTACCTGCTCTGCTTCAACTTATTGTTATTTTACATTTTATCTAGTTTCCTTCACCCAAACTGGGAAGCCCAGTGTCCTTCATACATCACAACATGAAAATCCTCATGAGACTCATCATAAAGAATTTGCAACAAATTTAATTAATACCTCATTAGCATATTAATTTTTGAGGTGAACCCTGCAATTTTATTTTAGTTCTAATTACATCCAAATATAGTTGGTCCATAACCCAAATCATCACAAAAAATTACTTTAAATTAAACTAAATCATGAAAATATTTTAGAAATTCATTAAATCAAATGGAACAATTAATACTTATATCTAGATTTCTCTTTCTTTTCTAATCCACACATACTGTGTGATTTTCTAAGCCTAATTAGCACTTAGTAGTGCTCACACATCTCCATGTAGCCTTCAACTCACACACACTAATATGGTTTCCAAACTTGGTAACATCTAGTGGTGGATATGCTCCAAATAAGCCCATTAGCTTCACCATGACTATGGCCACTATGAATCTCAATAGTTTTCTATCGAAAAGAATATTATTATAGGCCGACATATTACCAGACTTGCTTATCCCAATATCATGTTAGGTTGAGGTAGTCCCAGTTTGGCTTGTCCCAATCACTATTAGTAGTAAGTATGACTATTGATCTCACATCAAAAACACACACACACAAAATTTTTGTTACTTGCTTCCTCAGACACATTCAATGTAACCTTGATCCCAATCTGCCATCATCATGACTATACTTGAAAACAAATTCAACTCCCAACATCCCCTTCTCTAATTCCTTTTCCCACAAGTGATCTAGTTTCTCTTTTGTGCAATCACTCAGCTTCCATGTTTTGGAACCCCCTTCCCTTGGCAAAACTTCCTCACATTGGAAGAGTTTCATAAGTTAGGCATTTAGTTGCCTCAACACAAGTCATATCCTTCATGGCATGGTTCACGACAATCAAGAGTTAATATTGGGATCATGTGAGACCACAATGCCCCTATTCACTACTACCCGCTATGCTTAAACGTGTTGTTATTTTACATTTTATCTAGTTTCCTTAACCCAAACTAGGAATTCCATTGTCCTTCATACATCACAACATGAAAATCATCATGAGACTCATCATAAAGAATTTGCAATAAATTTAATTAATACCTCAGAATATTTATTTTTGAGGTGAACCCATCAATTCTATTTTAGTTCCAATTACATCCAAACATAATTGGTCCATAACCCAAATCATCATAAATCATTACTTCAAATTAAACTAAGTCATGACAATGATTTAGAAATTCATTAAATCAAATGGAACAACTAATACTTATCTCTGGATTTCTCTTTCTTTTTTAGTCCATAGATACTAAGTGATTTTCCAAGCCTAGTTAGCACTTAGTAGTGCTCACACATCTCGATGTAGCCTTCAACTCACACACACTAATATGGTTTCCAAAACTAGTAACATCTAGTGGTGGATATGCTCCAAATAATCCCATTCGCTTCACCGTGAGTATGGGCACTATGAATCTCAATAGTTTTTTATCGACAATAATATTATTATTGGCTCACTCACATAGTCCCATACATGATTATCTGAATATCATCATAGGCCCAGACAATCCCAATCTTGCTTGTCCAAATCACTATTTGTAGTATGTACGCCGATTGATCTCACATCACGCACACAAACACACACACACACACACATATGAAGATATACACATTACACAACATATAAAGATATACACATATACACATATACATATTACACAACATGAGGACTTCCCATCACTTCCCCCAGGCTCAGGAAACCCACAATTTGGGTGGTTTATATATGTGGATTGTAAATGATAGGATATGTGTCTCATTATTTAACCACAGATATAGTTTGCAATTAATATACCTATTAACATAACCTTCAACCTTTCCTATTCATAAACATGACATAAACAAAAGTATCTTAATCTCGTGATGACAAAATCATGAATTATCAAGGTTTCATCTTTCCCAGTTAATTCGTTGCACAACCAAGAATCTCCATACATGCATTAAATTCATAAACATGATTAGTTATTCTTCCATGAAAATGATCCCTCACGAGAACTTGTAAATTTCAATGGAATTTGTACATGTTCATTTAAGCATTATCATGTTCATGATTATATATACACACACATAATCACATGTGTTGATGAGATCATATTTTAGAGAGCTTCCTGCATATATGTAAAGAATGTATATAATTGAAATAATATTTTCCAATGTTGCCAAAGTAATTATTTTATCTAAATTCCTCCCTTTTACATTATTTCCACCATTAGTACATTTAGTGGGTATTATTCTTGCTACCATATTCAACAATGTGTTTAAACTCAACATTTTCTTCACTCATGTTGTTCATGTGCCATTACACAACAATAATATTTTTAAACATAGATATCTTATCTTGCTACTATGATGGTTCTCTACCACATAACTATAGGTTTGAAGGACAACTTTCATTGCTTCTCCATATTATGATATAAATAATGCATGTGGAGGTGTCTTGGTCATGCCAAGCATACATTTCCCAAATATTTTCAAGGTTACCCGAAACTATTCAATAACCTTAAATAATTTTTTTATCATGGAAAATGCAATTTCTCTTTTCTTTCATGTCTTTCTCATTTTTTCCACACAATGGTTCATTTTTATTCTCATGGGCCAATCGATCCCCCTAGTTGTTTCGTTTATTTTTCCTATCTTCCATTTCCCTCTATTCATATACAAGGTTTAATTGGGTCACATATTTATGTTGGCTCCTACTCAACTCTTTGTTGTTGCTGCTAGAATGCCCTCAATTTTTTTTCCTATATTCAAACTTTGGAGCTTCCCTTTGATCATGTCATTTGTCATTTCTAGTTGTTAGAATTATCCAATTATTGCTTCTTAATTTTATGAGTCCATTTTTGAAGGAATTTCAAGTGTTGTCTTTTATTAAGGGAAGTGTCATTCCTTCTGAAAGGTAGTTATGGCACACCTTTAAGAGGTAGATTTAGTGCCTTCTTTTATATTAATGGATTCTACCTATCATAGGGATATGCATTAGACTCATTTTCAAGGTATTGCACACTTTCTTATTACATTCGACAATTAACTCAAAAGGTGTATCCTAAGTGTCACATTTGGAGGTAAGTGTTGATTTATCATCGTTTCAATGGATACATGTTGATTTTGGGTGTTGAGTGTTTCATCATCATGTGGTTGGTCATTTTTGTGTGTATTGCGCAATCTCAGTGCTCAGTCACTGTCAACTTCACTTTCCCACTGCACACTCCTTGCCTAGTCTTTCCCTCAGTACATACTACACGCTTTCAATTAGTCTCCAAGTCATGTCTTAGCCTCTGTAATGCTCAACTATGTAATGCATTGACCCTCCCCTTCTAGAACTACGCACTATGTAGTCATAGTGAGCAAGCATGTCTTCTCTTTCTCCTTAACTTCCCTAATTGTGGAGTCATGCCTCCCTATCTTTCACCCACTTCGCCCTACATAGTGACATATCCTAGACCCTCACTCCCTACCTCCTTCTCCTATGCATAGAGAAATCCATAGGCCTCCTCTTGAGTCCTACACATTGTCACATCTCAGTTACTATGTTGCACGAGAAATATGATAGACTAGGAGATTTTGGAATGATGTCATCTTGTCATGGGTGAATTCCATTTGCAGGTGTTATTTTCTTCACATGACAATATGATGCTCAAGGAGGATGTCAAAGAGACGCTACAAGAACAAAATCATGAAGTGGAAGATACAGGGAAATCATCGAGCAAAGAGATAAAGGGGCACTACATCACAATAGAAGAATGAACATCAAGATCATATGGAAAACTCTATATCATAAATAGACTCTTGGAGGATGAAGGTGAAGTACATGCAAGACCTATCATGAAGATGTGAAGATAACAACTAGGAGAAAATATTATCATCAACACTCTACAACGATGTTCCATGTCACTATTGCCAAGTCATAGATTCTCAAATTGTCACCATGAAACTCATATGTGTCATTGTATTTTGCCACATGTAAAATTGTATTTTGGAAAAATGTAAAAATGTAAAATGTGTGGAAGCCTAAGGGTCATACATAGAATGTGAAGACTCATGTAGAAGCTCAAAGGTCTCTTAGGAATTAGAAAAAACATATGGGAGCTCAATAGCCATCCGAGAAGGTCAAGAGCCACAAGGGAGGTGGAAGTCATTTCATTTGCTATATATGCATCCTCATAGCTCAAGCAAAAGACTTTTCACCTTGGCTTCTCAAGCTAGAAATAGGAGAAAAGACTAGTCTTTTCACAAGCAAGTAGTCTTTAATAGTAATCGATTAGGTTTACAATATTAATAACATGTCGGGTTTATAATATTAATAATACATTGTGTTTTTTATCCCTTGGGTTTATAATATTGATGGATTGGGTTTATTAATCCTTTCTGTTTATAATACTAATCCTAAAGGTTTGTTATATTAATCTCTTGTGTTTATAATATTAATTTAATTGAAATTTAATTATTCTTTAAACTTTAATCCTTTGGATATATAATATTTTTTAGTTTAATAATATAATCTAGTAATATTATTAATATACTCCAAATAAATATAAAAAAGTACAAAATTTTATTAATTTTATTATAATTATATAAATATATAATATTATTGAAAATAATATAGCTGTGATAATTAATATATTTTTAAATAATAACCTAATATGTTAATTTTTAATATTAATTTTATATATTAATTTATATTATTAAAATATATATATATATTCTAATCCAATTTTAATATTATATAATATATGTTTTATATTTATATACACTAATTATAATATTATAAGATATTATTATTATTATTATTATTATTATATTTTTATTAGATTGTGGTTATATTAAATTATTATATCATATTATTGTATTGTATAATTATATGGTTATTGTTTTTCATTTATTAATGGAAAAATAAATTATTTTTAACAAAATATACATTGGATAATTATTAATGTGATTGCTATGTGTATCAATCAAATGATTAAATAATCAATTTTTACTTGTGTCTCACGTTGATAAATATAAGTGTGCTCATACTATGGGCAAGGTATTAAAAACCATGCCATCCAGATTCAAGCCAATACCCACAAACTAAGCACACGATTGGTTTGAATTCATACGGCACCTAAGTGAAGTGGTTTTCGAGACTAGCCACTTTCGATACCGACCAACCAGTCAATACCAACGCACTCAAGTCATAATTTTCGGCAGGATTAAATATTTGGTGGGTAGGGTCTTTAAATCAAAGAAAGTTTGGTATGAATTGATTCAAGCTCAGATCCTCAAATCAAGTCGAGGTTTTCGGCACGAATAAATACCAGTCGAGGTTTTCGGCACGAATAAATACCTAGTGCGTAGAGTGTTTAGTTTGTCGTCGATAAAGTAGCTACAGCATATATAGAAAGGTGAAAATATTATATAGAAATGAACACAACTTCAAATAAGGTTGTATAAATGGTAAATCGTCAATTTTAAGGTGACAATCTTAATTTGTGTGGGCCATAAATCGAAACTCGAAGAAAAATATATGACGATCAGTAGTTTGGGCCCTGCTGTTAAATCAAGCTCACGGAATTTGAATCAGTACAATTGAAACTGTGACGTAGCATGTGACACGAAGTTACCACCAAATATTATATATTTGGCATCCCTCTTCCTTTGCTATCCAAGTGATCTGTGGTGAGTTGAAGGAGTTGTATGAACATCCAAGCTGTGAACAACGAAGGTTTTCTTGTTCAGGCTCCGGATATGAATATGCAGTCTGTGAAAGACGAAGAGGCGCTTCGGGCTTCGGCCCTAGGTCTGGCATTTTCCTTAGAGACTCCCTTTCTCCTAAAATGTGCAATTCGTCTTAAAATCCTTGACATCATCTCGAAAGCCGGCCCCGATGTTTCTCTCTCCGTGCACCAGATCGCCGCCCAACTCCCCTCTGAAGACCCCGACATGGGCGCCCTTTCCCGCATTCTTACTTAGCTTTCCACTATGGGAATCTTGCAGGCAATCGTGCCACCGGAGGGAGTTAATGCCCCCATGAACATAAAATATGGCCTTACCAATCTCACCAAAACCTACTTCACCTCCGAGGATATTAGTTCGCGAAGCCTAGTTCCCTTCGTTCTTTTGCAGACACACCCACTTTACGTTACCGCCTGGGACCATATTCACGAACGTGTGCTTCATGGCGGCGATAATTTCAAGAATTCTAGTGGCAACGGCAAAGACTTCTGGAATTTCGCAGCCGGCGAGCCGGAGTTCAATGCCATCTTCAACGCAGGCATGGTCTCTGTAACAAAGGCCACTATCACATATGTCTTAGCTGTTTATGACGGCTTCAAAGACATCAACACGCTAGTGGACGTGGGCGGAGGGCGCGGGGAAGCGTTGAGTCTCATAACTAAAGCGCATCCTCATATTCGCGCTATCAACTTTGATCTTCCTCAAGTGATCGCAACTGCACCAACTATCCCCGGTATCTCTATTTTTCTATTTGGCTCTTCTTAATCTTTATATAGTTATTTATGTCCAATTTCGCTGCCTCATTCATAGATATTAGTAGATATACTTTTTCCCACTTGCATATAAACATTTCTATCTAAATCAAACTCCTCCGCCTTATTTTTATTATGACACCGTGTTCCTTATCTATTCGTTAATCCTATTCTAATTCACGCAGGCGTACAGCACATAAGCGGAAACCTGTTTGAGAGCGCACCCTCTGCAGATGCGATTTTTATGAAGGTGAGTAAAACTGTTTGGCTGTTGTAATGGAATTTATTTGGAGGTTAATTATTTGGTAATATCTATACGCAAGATATTAGTACTTGATTTACTTATAAGAGTTTATTTTGGATTTGCCCATGAAAGAATTTTCTACATAGTTGGAACGACGAAGACTGCATCAAGCTACTGAAGAACTGCCACCAGGCTCTTCCGGACAAAGGAAAGTTAATATTATCTGAGGCTATCTTGGATTTAACAGAAGGTTCTGACATGATAGGATCTGCCAATGTTTTAGATGCTGTTATGTTGAATTCTTTACCGGGAGGTGGTGAAAGGACCCGAAAACAATGGAATGATCTACTCCAAGCAGCCGGTTTTTCTATCTCTGAAATCGTGGGGAGGAACGGCACTTTAACTAAAGTTATTGAAGCAATCAAGTCCTAAATGTTTAGATCTATTCCTACAGCTTATTGGTCGCAGAAAATTAGTGTGCTCCTAAACCGCAATATATGAAGTTCATGTTTAGTTTATTGCATTATTGATATAGTTGTTATCCACGAATAATCACGCTGTCTCCACCAAAGTATATTGAGAAGTCATGATGTAATCGCATATCTTATGTTTTATTTATTGTATTTTTAATACAATTAGGCTACTACGGGTATTCTGTTATGGTTTAGAAACAACCTAGTTCCCAAGGTAGACGATAATTTTTATCTGTGCAATTCATGCATTCACTGGTATTCTCTTTTGGTTTTGAAAGTTGTTTTTTGCACGGAGGAACTTTTTTTTGTTATTACATTTAAATAAACAAAAGCCAACACTGTTTCCGCTATATAACCAGCAAAGTAGCTGAAAAGTAAACAAGTTGCATTCAGAAGACAAAAACTACATCAGAAAGCATTTTATATATATATATAAACTTTAATATGCTATTGTGACCCATTCACAATCATCAACACCCCAATGCTTGTAAACAAACTCCACATACAACCATGGCTTATATCTAAGCATTTTTTGCACTTTGGAACAACATATGTTTTACTATACTTAAGCGTTTACAGTACTTCATTTTATAATTTTTTATAATTAATTGAAATCGGTAGAATTTATAATTTATAAAGATTTTAAATTTAATTTTTTTAAATGGGTTAATTTAATGGAAAAGTATCATTTCTAGACCTTATACTTAAATATTTAAATTACTTTCTTTTATATTTTTTTATAATTAATTGAAATTGGTAGAATTTACAATTTATAAAGTTTAATTTTTTTTAAAGGTGTTAATTCAGTGGAAAAGCACATTTCTACAAGTAAGAGATTAGTAGTTTCATTTCTTCATGCTTTATATTCATATGTATTCATATGGAAGGATGAAAATCAATTTTTTGTGATACAGAATTTTTTTACCATCACCAATAAGCTTATAGTGATATTTTTTACCCCCATCAAAATATGAAATTTTGATGGTCAAGTAACACTACCACCCATATGCATCAATAGTGATAGTCATGAAAGGTCCATCACCATAATATTTTGTTGTTCATATGAAGTGGTAAAAGTCACTATATGCCATTATAATTATCACTATTAGTGATGGACCTTGAATATCAACACAACACTTATCCTTTTAGCCATGCTGTTTTTGGTGACATTCATTTTTTGATGACAAAGACTCTTGTGACTATCACCAATGAGCTTATGGTAAGATTTTTCGACCCTCACCAACATAATGATGATGGTCAACTAACCATCCCCATATATATGCATCAATAATAATGATTAATGATGAGCATGAAGGGTCCATCACAATAAATAGTTGTTGCTCATATGAAATGGTGACATTAAGTGTCCATTATTATAATCATTATTCATAACTGAACTTGAATGTAACCACAATGTAGTCCAACACAATGATGATGGTCAACTAACCATCCCCATATATATGCATCAATAATAATGATTAATGATGAGCATGAAGGGTCCATCACAATAAATAGTTGTTGTTCATATGAAAGGGTGACATTAAGTGTCCATTATTATAATCATTATTCATAACTGAACTTGAATGTAACCACAATGTAGTCTTTGGTGCTGTTTAATTTTTAGTGAAAAACACTAAGGTTCATCACAGTTGCTCATAAAATGGTGAAAGTCACTCTCTATCATTATAAATCATTGTTAGTAACAAGTCTTTAATGTCACCACCCCAAGTATACTTTCCACAACACCATCAAAATTGAAATATCACATAATATCACATTTACTTATACAGCTTTGTTTTATACAAATATCCATTTTCATAAATTTATTTTGTGATCTAAATTATATGTGAAACTTCACAAACATCCTCTAACACTCTCTTACAATTACAAAGTCTCATATATCTGCTTCATTCCGCTATTTTACTTTGTTCCTCTGCCCAAATAAACACACTATAACTACTTTTACTAATTTCATAGATTGAAGGCAACGCACCTTTTCAAGTTCAATAGATAAGTAATGCCACTTGACCCCATATTTATACATGTGAATTGATGCATAAAACTAATGAGAGTAGACTAGAAATAGAGTTTTGTCTAATGGTTATGTAATCGTGCCCACCCAATTACTTTTTTCACCCTCGCAAATATAATTGACTCAAACACCGTTTGGCCAATGGGACGATCTTTTTGCCCTTCGGGGCCAAACCTTTTAGCCCATAGTATCTCCTTGCAAAACCAAGCTATTATATGCCAATCCATTAAATATTTTTTCTTAAGGGTAATTTCCTTCATAGACAAATCCAAATTAAATATTTATCACATAATTTACGGGCAACCTTTATCCCAATTGTAGGTTCTTATAGCTTACTTACCTGGTTGTTTGGTCCACCTCTCGCTCTCTGTTTATAGAGATAGACGTTAACGTTGATAATCAGATTTTTTTTGTGGGAAAACTTTTGTAGCTAGAAGTGTGTTATTTCTGACATGTGTCATTTTCCCCGTGCAATCTAATGAAAAACTCGAGGATTGGAATTCAATTCCAGTTACCAAGTACAACACTAAGCGGGTCCTCCCCTGTAACACCCCTCAGTAAAGAGTAAATATTTACTTTACTTTGACTGCAGTAACTTTGAAGGTTGTGGACTAGAAGAATTTATGTTGTAATGTTAGAAATAAATATTTATATTATTCTAATTAAATTAATAACATTAGTTATGGTCAACCCAGGAAGTTATGGAGGGTAGAAATGCTAAAAATGAAGATTTCCCCTCTCAAGGAGTTAAAGGAAGGTTACCTCATCCCCTAGAAATAAATATCTCAGATTGTGAAAGAAAAGGGAAAAATGAAAGAAAAGAGGTAGAGAGGAAACTAGAGGGGACTATCCCTCAAACTGTATTTTCTTGAGTTAATGCTAGCTACTACCATAGGGAAATTCCTGAGCTAGGTGTGGCTGTTGGAAATAATGCTTAATTAGTTATGTAAAATGCTGACAAAGTAGCCAGCAGATTTTGTGTTCACTACAAAATTAAAGCAGCAAATTGTTAGGATGGTGCAGTAAATTGTTAGGATGGTCACTGTTGGAAAGTGCTGTAAATTAGCTGTAATGTCAATAGATTCATTTTAGAGTTGATTTTAGTAACAGTTTTATTATATAAGAATGTAGTTAATAGTTGAATGAATATATGAGATTTGTAGCATTTTTTAGCTCACACTATGTTTTTTAATTGTTTTATCTATATTTTTTATATGTATTGTTCTTCATAGTACTGTTGGCTTCTCAATTTGCTTGAAATAATTCATTTCATATTCAACAAGTGGTATTAGAGCAGGTAAAATTGTTTTGGGTTAAAGTTGTATTGTTGGAATTTCGCCAAAGTTATTCATGTCGAATTCTAACCAGATGCTAGTTCCAGAATTTGATGGGAACGATTATGATTATTGGTGCATTAAGATGATAACGTTTTTGATTGGAAAAGATTTGTGTGAGATTGTTGAATCAGGATATGAGGAGCCAGCTGATTGGAATGCTCT